>JABASI010000015.1:0-82283 GCA_019776505.1 Tomocerus nigrus | reverse complement strand
TTTATTTGACCTTGTGCAGGTATTACGCTATCTTTATTTGCAAGGGACATTAAAAAGAACAAAAAACAAAGGGGATTTTGAGAAGACAGTCATAGTTTGCTAAATACCTGGAAAACATGTACGGGCAAACGTCATTTACAGTTCATTCAGATGTCTCATAATAACAATACATATAATAATATCATAGTATATACGTATACACAATAATAAGTGCATTATAATTATTTGTCGAGATTAATTTTACATAAATTCCTGTGTACTCGTACAGCGTCCAGCACAATGAACAGGATATAGGACATTAACATTTTATAAGAGGATTTATTGGTGTATCCGAGTGTTACATGAAGTCAGCACATATTTATAAATAAAAAGATATAATGCCAAGACGTGTACCTATTACAAGTTAGAAAAAATGAAGGATAAAGCTTTCCTTGTTTGCAACTAATAGATCTATGTAGTAAGGCATTGAACGTCAGGAGGAAAGTTTTGCTAAAAGATTTTTATCTGTAGCCTGCAAAAACAGTTACAGATATCCTCGTGGTGTAAAGTGTAAGTTGTGAAGAGATATTTCATAGAGAGAGAGAGAGATGCTATTATACGTTTCCATTGAATTCCAAATTGAATGAGTAAAGGTGGAAGTTTTGTGGTGACTGCTAAAATCGAGGCGTCGCGTGGGGTAAACTGGAGATGCGTTCAAGTGCATGGATTTCCATTCGAGTTCAGACTTCAGACTGCATAGAGACGGTAACTTTGGGAGAATAGGAAGAGTATGCACACTATGTATCTATTATTAAAATATTGCGTCTGTTCATATCTTGAGAAATATTGGAGGAATGTGTAGGAAGCTCCTTAGAATTGATGCAATTGTCATATATCGGAAGGCCTTATCTAATATGTTTCTCGGCACAGCATTTATGAATGACTATGGCTCTGTGTGACAAAAGACGTAGTGATGCTATTAGAGGAATTCCGTATATTTGTAATATTCCAGTAGAAGATTTTCCATCTGGGTGCACTAGTTAGAAGAGGGGGATCTACGGGCTGTAGCTCAGTTAGTTGGGTGAAGGATGTATGTAGTAGGAGCACTATCTATCTATATGTAAAAGTGAGGCTATGCCCCTGGAATAAATATCGGCGAAGAAGGGAAGGTTTGCTATTAGTAGTTGTGTGGAGCCATGTTTCTCAGCGTGGTGCAGTCTGCCAAAAGTATAAGCCATGACAATGAGAAAAGTGTAACGGAACAAGAGTGGAGTGGAAGTTGAAAGTGAGAGAATGCGAATGAGAAAGTCAGCTCCTTCTTATACGAAGCGTTAAGGGATTTTGTGATTTATTGTGAATCTGCTCAAGTTGACGTATTTGAGGTGGAAATCTCTGTTCTCCTCTGACTTTTGTCTTTTCTTCAGTCTTCTGTCTCTTTAGGTGGATGCTGCGAGATTGATTCACTCCCTTACTTTTCCTGGCAACATATTTCAGGCAAATCCATCTATTAATAACTGGAAACTAGACACACAAGACACAAAATACTATTTAAATACTACAACTCACTTCCCAATCAACTTTATTAATTATCCACTTACCCTTCCTTTCAAAATAATTATCTTGTACTCAGCTCAGAACTGGAATATTTATGTGAGAAAATAATTTGCCAAGTTTTGAATTCGATGTAAAAGAGAAAGAGAGAGGGAAGGAGAGATTTTGCCTACACGGGTAGGCAATTCAGGTTGTGGCAATGCAAAAGGCAAACTTTGTGTATGTTCTTGACTGAGGATTTGGGATGTGAGTTTGAGGGAGGGAGTATAGTGATAGTGAAAGTCAAATCAGACTCTCGACTTGAATCTGATTGCAAGTGTAACATGAAGTAGTAGTCGCTAAAGTATTTCCATGTATAAATCTCTGTGTATGTATTTCTCGAAAATTAGACAAAAGAGCCAACTGAAGTACTGGTTAGTTTTCGTTCAATGGAGTCTTGCTTCAGAGATATCCTTTATGCAATTAGGAGAGGAAAGGAACTAGAGAAACCACTCCAATTCAGTTTGGTCTGTTGTAGTCGCAGCCAGTGTAATTCACTCTGTAATTGACCTATTTGACTAAAGCATATCGCTATAACTGTCGCATGGAGTGAATTCAGTGAATATTATTATTTTGTTGCTCCCATATATTGGCCCATACCTCCACTCTCTCTCTCTCTCTCTCTCTACTGACATTATATGCGTCCCTACTTATAGATACCTACGACGACGAGTCCGAGTACCTTAGCTAAGGTAGGCTTAAACTTATCTCACCGCACTGCCCAAATTCCATACTCATTCACAGAGAGAGCTTTGCACTTAATAATATTATTCATTAGCGTATGAATTGATCATAAAGTGCCCACTTTGTCTGTGGAGAGTCTACGATGAAATTCTTGCGGGCTGCTCTCCGCTAAACCCGATAATACCTGAGTCTTTACTTTTTAATGTAGTCCTCCTGTGTGATAGGACTATCTCTACTCGCACTAAGTACATTGTTAAATCTGCAAATATAACCCTTGAGGAAATGTAAGCTGTGGTTTTGGATCCATACACTATAGGATGATCATGGAGACTCATAAATAATCGTTTATTTCACTAGGAAGGGATTTCAAAATCTTTTCCCATTAGTACATATCTGTAAAATGAGGCTCTCTAGCTAAAATAGAGATGTTCTATAAAAGAGATGAGTGAGATGATGCAGAAGAACAATAATCATCGCCATGGAGTTCTTCTGCCTCTTTTGCTCTTTAAAATATCAGGTTAGATTTAAATTGAGATTAAATAGGAAGGAAAACGAGGGAATACGTAGCTATTCGTTATTATTATAATTTCTATAGAGGATGATGCTGTGAGCAAAATGAAGCCATTGCATTGATCTAATCTTGCGGAGCAGTCTATTATGATGTTCGTTCTTTCTATGTGTGCATTGTGGCGATTGTGCATGAGATTATTGTTACTTGTCTATCTCTACTGTCTAGGGATGCATTGCTAATGCTATGTGGGCAGGTTGACTGCAGACGCAGACGATCAAAGACTTGAAAATCAAAATCTATTCTATGTGGGACACAACAAAGCAATAGGCATGCCAACTGAACTGAGTTGAACATGTTTTTGCAGTATGGAGTCAGCTAATGTAAAGTGATGGCTCTAATTATTACAGTTCAAAAGCTGATTCTCTACCTTTAGCCTCTTCCACTTTTCCATTTCATGCCATTTTCCTTTGCAATTACTTAATTTGCACTTTATTTTCAGTGATGATGGGAATCTCGGAAAAACAAGCTATCATCTCCATCTTCAACACTGGCGGGGGAAAGTGAAACCTGAGGCAGTGCTATCAACTAACGCTACTGCAATCACCTAATCCCAACAAACGAGGGGCATTTCCCTGAAATTAGCCACCTGCACCCGGAGAAATTACCATTTTTTATTTTTGTGACGCAATTTTGCATATTCAGTACCTACACATTTTTATTTACACATTTCATCACAAAAATCCCTTGAAGGATACACCCTGCATGGCAGTTGAATGAATTACTAACAGCTAAAACTTCCAGGACGTGTATTTAGTGACAAAGGAATAATAGCTTTAAGTAGTTCTATTGAAATTATATAATTACACAGAGATTCATTGTGATTGTGAAAGAGTTACTCTAGCTAAAAGTTTTTTCGAAACAGGGAAGTGGTTTTAGAAATAATTTGTGAATAATTTTTACTATTGATATTGCTAATAAGTAGACACCATGAAGTTCTTTACTCAATTTGTGGTATTTGTAATTTTTTCCGCTACTGGAATTAGCAATGCAGCTTATCCACAACCATGTGAAAGGTAAGTATCCATTTGCAATGAATAGAGGAAGGCATTTAAATTATTTTTCATTCATAGAAATCTAAGAAATCCAATTCCATTGACTATTTGCAACAATTGTGGCTAATGATGTTTCAATACGAATAACTTAATCATACGAAGTCTGATTTAAGTCAGTTATTTTCTATCGTATGAGTTAAGATGGGGTTTTTGGTATATATTCGCTTTTTAAGACGATAATCTTTGGGCGTTCGAGTTATATAACTTTTATATAAGTCATTTCCATTTCCAGAGAAAAATGAAAAAGGATTTAATTTTAATTAATAAATTCAGGGAGAAGGAAGTCTTAATGCTTTAATGTGCTGCAATTTATTTATTTCGTTGTAGTAACATCTACTGCTATGGAGAGCTTTTGCAGACTGTTCAATTGGCTCGAATCTACCCGGACTCCAAGACATTTGTGGATATGAAGTTAAAGATGAAGCCGGACCAAGTTCTGAAAAACTTTGATGTTTTCATGAAAAATCACGAGCACAAACCACCGAAGAAAGCCATTGAAACTTTTGTGAGCGATAATTTTGATCCGGAAGGGTCTGAATTTGAAGCATGGGATCCAGTCGACTGGCATGAGAACCCAAAATTTCTTCAAAACGTAACGGATGACAAATTACAAGATTGGGCGATGAAATTACACTCGTACTGGAAACAGCTGGGTCGAAAAATTAAAGATGACGTTAAGAATCAACCTGATTTATACTCAATGATTTATGTGTCACACCCGGTCATAGTACCTGGAGGTAGATTCCGAGAATTTTTCTATTGGGACTCCTACTGGATTATGGAGGGATTGTTGCTCTCCGAAATGCATGACACTGTGAAGGGAATGCTACTTAACTTTCTGGAGATGGTGAATCTACTCGGCTATGTCCCGAATGGTGGACGAATTTATTTTAGAAGGTCTCAACCGCCTCTTCTTATCCCAATGGTGAAGCTTTACCTTGACAAAACAAACGACGTAGATTTCGTACGGGAAAATCTTCCTCTTCTGGTGAAAGAGTTTGACTTTTGGATAAATAACAGAACTCTCCAAGTTCAACACAATGGCAAGCTCTACAGAATGACAAGATATAACGTGGAAATGACAGGACCTCGCCCGGAATCTTTTTGGTAAGTTAATTAAGACTCCTAGTTAATACTTTTCTACAAATTAAAAGCGAGGAATGATTTGAAGAGGAAGTACATTTTTTGAAATTGAATTTTTACAGGGAAGACTACGATCTTGCAGAAAAGTTAAGTACTGAAGCGGAAAAAGATGAATTATATATCAACCTAAAGTCAGGAGCTGAGTCAGGATGGGATTTTTCTTCTCGATGGTTCATTCCTCCCGAAAGTGTATCCAAAGGTTGGTCTTAATAATAATCCGAACATGACATACAAATAAATAGAGCCATACATACAGCTAAATATGTAAATGGCTGAATCCGAAAAAATATTTAGGTATGTAAATGTTTGTTGAGATGCGTGAATGATAAGAATTATTACAAGAGCCATTGTTTGTTGTCATTTCAGGCAATCTAAGTCATACTAAGGTTCGCGACATCATTCCCGTCGAGCTGAATGCTTTGATTCATCTGAACGCTAAGTATTTGGCAGAGTTTCACAAGCTGGTAAGTCAACAGATTTGCAAGTATGAGTTAGTGAGTGTATTTTCATTAAATGCTTGCAAATTATAAATGCCATTCCTGTTTCAACAGGCTGGAATGACGGACAAAGTTCCTTACTACGAAAACATTGCGAATGAATGGAAAAGTACGCTGAATGAAGTGATGTGGGACGAGGAATTGGGCTGCTGGTTTGACTACGATCATGTAAAGCATGAGCTTCGCAAAGAGTTCTATCCTTCCAACATTATCCCATTGTGGGCAAGTGCCCAGACTTCCGACACAACTGTTACCAGAGTCATCAACTACATGCAAAATGCCAAAGCACTGATCTATCCCGGAGGTGTGCCAACCAGCCTCAACCATGCCGGAGAACAGTGGGACTTTCCAAATGGATGGGCTCCATTACAGCACTGGATTGTCGACTCACTGGAGCGATCAGGAAATGCAAAGGCCAAGGAGCTCGCCTTCGAGTTGGCCTATAAGTGGATCTCCACTAATTACTTAGCTTTCATTCAGACTACACCTAATCACATGTTTGAAAAAGTAACTCAACACTTCAATCCCTCCGAAATTCTTAGAAAGGGAGCGTATTAATCAACCCGCTTTATTTTTAGTACGATGTTACCGTTTACGGAGCTCCTGGCGGTGGCGGGGAATACAACGTCGTCGTAGGATTCGGATGGACCAACGGCGTTGTTCTAGATTTTTTAAACCGCTACGGAGACCGAATGAAGGCTCCCGCCCCTCAAAAGAAAAGTTCCGCCACCGCATTGTCATCAACTGTCTTTTCAACCACTGTTACGTTAGGGGCCATCACTCTTTTCATTACTAGTCTTTTTGGGTGAGGTCAGTCCACACTGCTCTATATTCTCCCAACTTGATTTTTTAAATTCAAATATGAATTCAAATTCTAATGGTCACATTTTTTTGTTTTTTTTTGCAGTTAATTCAAGCTCTCGTCTCTGACTTCTTCTATTTGTTCTGTAAAAAGTTGCGTAGAATGATACGATAACTGAAATATTACTAATGCGTATTGTTAGATGTGACTAGACTAGCCTAAATAGGATCCCTCGACGAAATGTACATATGCCATACTATTATATTTAATTTCTAAGTACTCCATTCCCACAGATGTGTTAAACTGTACATAACGCAACGGTAGCTTTGCAACGATGCAAATACTTCCTTGATGTAGATGGCTCGATTCCTTGAATAAGTTTTTGCATATTTATTGCACTGACGATTTACTTATTTACTATAGTCTTAGTGAAACAATCATACCGTAGGCTGTCTACCATAATTTTCATTTCCTGGCCGGTGTTGATTTAAAACAAATGACAGTTATTAGTAAGTATGGATTTAAAGATTCTCTTCGTGTATGTGGCTCCGATAAAGATTATTAAAATCCATAAATATGTATGAATGTTTGAATTACGCAATGTTTTACATGGCTCAATGTAAAAGATTATAATTTTACTCTATTATTGGTGTTTTTTGTTTAGAAACAAAATGTTAAATACTAGTTAGCACCAAGCGTCCTTATTCCATTTATTTTAACTACGTTCTTGATTCAGATCTCTCCAGTTATCGACAACCAGTATTATTTCCTTGGCAAACTTACTCTCCTGCATTTTCTTGTTGAAAATATTGTGAACTCATTTACATTTTAAGCATAAATTTTAAATTAAAATATGAAATGAGAAATTGGGAACTTCAAAAATAAAATCATTAACTGGCTTGTCTTAATACTGTCGTTTTGTCTTTGATATTACAATGGTGTTGTGTCCGCTTCTCTTTCGTCTTCTTTACATCCTTGCCGATTTAATTATTTAGCATCTCTTTAACTATGCATTTAATTTGTTTTGGCACATGTCTACGGCACGTCGTAATTAATATTTCGGGTTTCTAAGAATTACAAACATCTTGAGGAGCATCCGAGAAAAAAATTACAATTTTTAATAATTTTTTTGTTTGCCTTCGTTTTCCACATTTGTGTTCATTTTGATTATTTTATTAGATTGACAGAGGCGGGGAAGAGAATACGAGACGGGCGATGTGATGCGCACAATTTATGTCCTAATTGTTGTGGCTGTGGTCGTTACACTGCTCTGCAACAGGAGGAAGAAGAAATTTGTACTTTGACACCCTCTAGTCAGCCAATTAATATATTACCCGTGTCTGAAGTAGAAATGGTACAAAATTCCCAAAATTTCCGGTGACAAAAATTTGCAGCATTATACCTAGTTTCAAATGAGCTGAAAAGTGATAAATACCTACTTATATATTACGCTAAATTTTAATTATAAAAATATGAAATTTGTTTTTATTTAGTAGGTACAAAATATTAAAATGAAGAATTAATTACAGTATTTGTTACTTTGTTAATGTATGTAACTCAGATATATAAGTACAGTAAGGTTGTTCACATTGCAATTACGTTAATATTTACTTAGAACATTTTACAAATATATATCCAACTTTATTGCTATAACTATAATTTTTAATAAAGTATTATCATATAAACACTTTTACAGTTATATCATAAACAGTTTTACAGTCAAAATAAAATGATATTTAACAAAAGGTATCGCTCATTTTCTTTTTCAACACATTTATATAGGGTCTGAAACATTTCATACTAAAATTAGGACCAAATGTTATTTTTTATTATTCATAGTTATCCGTTAGTCATATAGTGCCAGTGCCTAATAATTTCGATATTAATGTTTTAAAATTCATATTAATCATAATCGTTTAAATTCATACTGGATTAATATGAATTTAAATTTTAATATGAATTTAAATTCATATTAATCATAATCGTTTAAATTCATACTGGATTAATATGAATTTAAATTCATATTAATCATAATCGTTTAAATTCATACTGGATTAATATGAATTTAAATTCATATTAATCCAGTAGAATTAAATTGTTGTTGGTGGAATTGCGTTTTATTGCGTTAAAAAAAGAGGGTAGATGCATGAAGGGGACTGAATGAAGCGGATCCTTGGTTGAGGGAAAGTGCGAGGCTTTCTCCGGGAGAAGAGAGATTGCACTCAGCTTCCGTCTTGGTCCATTATCCTGGAACTTGGAGATGAAATAGTGTAAGTGAGGTGGCAGTAAAGGCCAAAATTTTCCAGCTCCTGCTCTTCCCCCTCTTCATTCAAATAAATTAGTTTCAAGTATAAAACGAGGAAAACTACTACATGCTCTTTCCCGGATTTTCTTCTCCAGTTCAAATCGCTAGTGCGGATAATTTCATTTCTCTCATTAAATAACACAGCAGCTATGGAAATCTATTTTTTAACCTCGCTGTTGCAACAAAGTATTAGTTCTTCTTTCTGTTTCATATAAAATCTGAAAATGGTGTATCATTTCTTTCTGACTTAAATTGTCCAATTTATTTTGGAAAAAGCTTTTTTAATACGAGGTAAGACAAACTTTTTATTTATTTCTGATAGTTACGGAAAATTTAAATTGAAAATATTATTTATTTGATGCTATTCTAGATTCTAGATGTAAGTAATAACAAAGATATTTATATCGCCAAAAATTGTAGTTTCTTTCTGCATGTTGTGTTTATTTTAAATACAAATGACAATTGTACCCTCTAAAAATTGCAGCAGTTGGCAGTAAAATTTTGTGTTTAGCTACTGATTATATAGTTTAAATCCAATTTTAAATGAATGGCTATTAGGAAACTACTTTTTAAATTTCAGGTACTCCACAGCTTGGAATAATTTAAATATTCTATGAATTTCTGAATGAAGCGAGCTAAAAAACACCGTGAAGGCACCATGAAGGGCAGGTTAGTAAATTACTGTTATTTATTTGCTATTTACTGTTGCAATGAGAGTGTGATGCATTCACTAGCACTGTGAAATGAACGACAATGAAAACAAAGATAAAGTATACACAACACACACACACTACTCACACGTGTCTGCATGTGTCTCTACAGAAATAAGATGGTACCAAGCTCAGCACTAATGTAAAAGTGTAACCCGTAGTCTCTGTTACCATTAGATTTGTTTGGTTCATTTTATACTGCAAGTGTTGTTATTTTATAAAACCAGTCACCAGTGGGACAATACTGGTCCATTGTGGAAGGGTGCAAGAATTTATTCTTGTGTGGTCTCTAAATGTATGTATCAATGTTACTCGCTTCCTGGTAATAAATAATATCCCTGATGTGTGGTGCACATAAACTTTTAACAGCCAATCAGTACAATAGCTTGGCATAAGTAGTACCTGGTGAGTGAATGATAGTAAGTAGTTGCTTTACACCTGCTCTTACAATAGAGTACTGTATAATTTTCTTTTAGTCGAATACAGCGATGAATAAATAAAATGAAAAGTCAAACAGCAAAGTAATTGGTGCTATATGTCTGCTAAATTTTATATGGGAACTTTACTAGTTACTCGTGTTAAATAAAAGTAGAGCGTTACCATCGAGTAGCATTCATCATATTATAGGATTAAAAAGTTAAAATAGATAATCGGGTTAAAATGATATTTATAGCAATATAATCTACTCAAAGACTAACATGACGCATAACGTTTTGATTGGTGCCTAGCTTTATGAGAGAATGTCTTGAATAGGATACTAACGAATAATGGTTTTGGCCGAATATAGATAGTACAGATCTGTATCTTGATTTTCTTGATGGTACTAATAAGCTGATGGACACGTCAGTCCGTTGGATCTTAATATTTAAACAAATAAAGATGGATTCAATCAGAACTCGAAACATAAAACCCAAGAAAAGTTTTCATCTTAATCCTCATCATTCTTGTTTTACTTCGTAGAAGTAGAAAATGTTGGGAGCCGGAATTTCCTAAGTCACATATTAACAGTTTCGTTAAATATTATCTTTTTGTGCTACCGAAAAAATGAATGAAGTAGAAAAATATTTTGTCAACGCTTTGCTACAGCGAAGAACAAACTGCCATTTAATTAAGCGATAAAAGTAATGTAATTTCCTACGAAGCCTACATAGCAAAAACCTTGTCAAGTGTTAAGAAAGATCATAGTAAACTACTTTTTATAAAGTAGCTACCTAGTGGATATAACAGTCCATCCAAGACATAATGCGTAAGTAGGCAGTTGAGTCCGAGTCAGAAGTGGTGTCGTCGGTGTAGGAAAGTGGAGCTGCGTGAGTTTGTGACGGAAGGACTTGACTTTGACTCCACACGAGGTTGCTTGTTTTGTTTCTCCAGACTTTCAGATGGATTAGGTTTGTTTTATGTCCTGCTTGTTAGGATTTGTCCGATGAGAAAATGTATTGTGTGAATGGACAGCGTATCTCACACCTTATAGCAGAGCTTACCTTTGTTTTCTATATCGCTCGCATTTCACCTACTCTGACTCTATTCTCCTGGCTGTCAAGCAAACTTTCGTGGTTAGCCAGATGGCCTGCACAAATAGGCTTTATGGCTGCAGTGTCACATTGAAGGACAGTTGGACAGACATGTCAAAAGATCAAAACTATACACAAAAGTCACAGAGTACAAATAAATAATCAAAGTAAGTACCTACGTTGTTCCAGTGCAACTGGAGGTAAAAATAAAACACACTTGGTACGCGTATCGTCATACCTCGCATTTATCCAATGACTCCATCCATATGTGTACCTATGACTAACAATGGAGAACATAAAAATCGACAGATTACTAAACTGCTAACTACCACCATGTTCATGTATACTAATCACACTGCATTTCATTAACTGACGTTTAAGCATATAGGTACCTTAGGTATTTTTAGCAGCTGATATTTTTCATCATAGTTAAAATACACGGTAATTTGAAATATTATTGAATTACTTATTTCGTTTTCTTAGTTACCTATTACTATAATATCGAATAATAGAGTACAATGTGTCAAATGGCAGGAAGGAATTACTGACGATGTTAATGATAATTTAGTTCCTAAAGTCCCACTCTTACGAGTAGAGTAACAAAGTAATAAGTTTTAATGTCATTTGGTATGAAAAGGACGGATTGTTTTAATTGTGGATGGGAACTCCATTTTATGGTTTGAAACACAGTTTTTGAATTAAAACATTTACGTAAGTTCACATGTACAAAATCATGTACCACAAAAAGCTGCAACCGTACATTGCTGAAATACGTAGGTAGTCACATTGTGCAATACCAGATGGCAAATCAGTGACCTTTTCTTTGTATCATGGAAATAATAGCTATCTCTTCCATTTGCCAAAAAACTTTCATTCTTTGTTTTTGTAATCTGTAAATGTGTACTCCAATTTTGATTTGTGAACTCGAAAAACAATCTATTTTATTGATATTTACTTACAAATGATAGGTAGGTATCTCGGATAAAAATATTGTGATTGCGTTTTCGCAAAAGATACTTATTATAGTATTGTGTCATATGTTTAATATGAGAATCTTTGTGTTATACACACAATTTTTTGGCACAATTACATATTTGTTGACATGAATAAACTTAGGTACCCACAGATGCAATTGGTGATAACTCTAGTGCCTAATTGTTTTTGTAGCACGCTTATGTTAACAATGAAAAGGTAAAAGTGTATAGTAAAAAGTTCTAGCAAAATAATAAAAATATTTTTTGCTGCGGATTAATAGTTTGCATGATGTTATTGTTGAATTTTATTGTAGTTTCAGTAAATGGACGAGAAAGTAATCTGCAGTTGAATTAAATAGATCAAATGAAAAGGAACAGTAGAAAAATCTGGCGAAATGTAACTAGCAGGGAGGCTAATGGGAAACAGTAAATAAAAGGCTGATTATTAGCCTACACCTGTTTTATCTACAAAGATTTTGACAGCTTTTCCTTTCGGCTAGCTAAAAAATAACTCTCGCTCCCTCATAAACTAAAAGGTATCTAAAGTAGTTGGTTGGTAGGTAGGAAATAATCTTACTGTGCTTGTTGCTCTGCTGTGAGTTTCACTTAGATTGCGTTCAGTTGAGTAAATGGAACATATTTAAAAGTTTTTATCATTCCACTAGCCACTCGACAGGAATAATAAAATAGTCCACACACCAAGATATTATGATCCTGCTAACTGCTGTGTCTGTTGGAGGTTTCTCACATTGCAATCAGTCAGAATAGTCAGAAAGAGAAACAAGACAGGCAGATGTGATGTGATAGGGATGAGATTGAGAGCCAACTTCGCTCGGGGCATCTTGAAATTATAATTATACATGTATTATATTACCGTCCTAGGGTCGGGTCAGATGCAAACTCAGTGCAGGTAAGTTATTGTTTTCAATTAAACTGAAAAAAACGTTAAAAACTGCGGACGTAGCTCAATAACATATACTTATTGTTAGTAAACTGACCACTATCAGAATGAGTCCTAACAAGCATATAAATAAATAATAGCTGTTACATATACATACTAGTACTTTCTATAATTCCTGCCAGAAATTGATTGTTGCAGCAATAAAAGCTATTAACGCAAAAAATCTTGGACTCAATTTAAAAATTTAATTTTTAAATGAAGTTGGAAAGGAAGAATCAAAGGAAATAAGTAGAATTATTGCACTAAATCTGTCAGATATTCGTTTTTATAATAATGTTGGGCATCTAACAAAAGGTGTAAGATGACAATTGTTTTCTTAAATGATAAAAAGAAGCTATAACTAGGATTCTTTGTAAATAATATGATTTTGCATCTTTTTATAAATGAGCATTTAAGATGGGACCAGAGAAATAAAATAGAGTACACGTGAGAGTTGGAATAAATTTACAATGTTTTTTTAACTAGGCGTGAGTCATGCAATTTTCCTGATTTTATATGGACAATGAAAATGTTGGTGTGTGTGTGTGAGTGTATTGAGTAGAATTAAGGGAAGGCGGAATAATGGTATTCCGTGTTAAGCACGGTGTTAAGTCAGGAGCAAAGGAGCCGAAGCTTATTAATAAGGTCGGATATTGAAGGATGTTAGCTCATATTGCATAATATTTTATGAATGTACATTTTATCTAAGATGGTCACGCTCTGGCTAAGTCGAGTTGCTCTTACTGTATGTATAATTGGAATCATTGGCACCTTTCATTGGAATGCATTATGCGCATTAACTAAACACCACACTAAAGTAACTTTATTACTACTTTCAAAGGGGAATAATAAGTACATTGTGGCACAATGTACTAAGAGCATTTTACTATCATCACATTTTCATCTCTCACTTTATTTAACTCACCTCACAATTCGTAGTTGTTAGCGTCCTGTCGTCATCGCACTTAGCATTACTAACTTAAACATAAACCAGTCGGAGAAACCATTTCATCGCAGCCTGCACCAATACATAACTTCTTTTCAACAGAATCTTTTTATTGTACCTCCTATAGCTGATAGAGTGTCTATATGGTAGCACTGCTATTATTCTGGCTATTTCTTTATTCCCCACATCCCAACACTAAAAAGAATTACATTACATATCATCCGTTTTATATCATCAATAAGATTACTCTTCTTGGCTACTTACGATTTGTCGAGGGTTCTAATCTCAGCTATAGCTATAGAACTTTATTTCTTAGCAAAGGTTGAATTGAAATCTCATTTTTAGAAATATACTTTTCTTTTATACTTTTATATATCCGTGTGCATCATTTACATTACTTTGTGTCATAGTTCTAATAGATATAAAATGCTAAATGTATTAATAAAGAATAATATAATATCTGCATCAACAAATCACAACGCTCTAAAAAGAATGGAAATGTAGTCTATACAAATATCATACAGTCATAAACATGTATGTTTCTACCTCCTTACAGAAAAATGTTCAGCAATTGAAATGAACGAATTGTGCTCGTAGCTTATTTATAGCTTCCTATGTCAGGTAAGGTACGGGATACAGGTATATAGGCACGTAAAATGAACTAAGTAGACAGATCGGCATCGGATTCACTTCAGTAGTTCAATTGAAAGACTAATGTGAAGAAGGAGCTACTTAAACAGCGGAGGAGAATATCTTCTGTCTGACTGACAGTGTTAACTCCTCGAAAGATTTTAAAATGGAAACTGCTTCCTTCTTTTCATTCAGAATGGGCCATTGTTGAACTTGGTCCGTGTACCTGGGGATGAACTTGAGGATAAGGATAAAGGATAAATACTTGGCTGCTACAACTTTGTTTAGGGTGTGTTAGCCTATTCCTCTAATACTCTGTGGATGTGTGAAGAATCCAACACTTTGCATGAAATAATATTTGGGAAATAACAACGTGTCTTTGACTTTTGCCTTTTCTACTCACACGTAGACAGACAGACAGACCTACCTATACAAACTATACCGGATGCATTTCAAAAGAGGTTTAACTTTATAGCTAGGCATATAAAGTAAGTAGCATACTTAGTAATGGGTATAGACAACATATTGGAAATGGATTAGAGTATATAACTATTAGGAAAATTGGTGCAATAATGCTAAGATTTCGGGTAAAAGGATTCAAATCCCTACCAAATCTTTCTACAAGTTAGATATATACATATAAAATCCTAATAAAGCGAAATAGAGGATATTGTTACTAAATTCCGTGTCTAAGAATTACGTATGCCATTTTATAAGGTATAGAAAGAAGGAATTCTCCTCAGTGTTACTAACAACTGGTAGCAATGCATAAGAAAGTGAGATAAGCAGTATTATGATCTATTAGGCATAGTTTGGTGAAAGATGAGATGCCCACAGCACAAAAATATTTCTATTCTTTTGACTTGATGCGATGACTTCACTCCTAAATGAGACTTGTTCCTTCATGGGTTTGGGCTTCGTTAGTTGATACGTCTGACATTTGGATTTCTTTGGTCGTCTTACCTGTTGGCTCCTTCCCTCCACAAATCCCTACTTACTTACTTAGCTTTGTGTGGCCGTACTTACTTATCTTGTTCTGTAGCGACTTTGTATCATTTTAAGTGCAAATATCCGTTTCGGTCTCATTTTTAAATGAATTAGACTACCTACACAAATCTAATGCCAGTAAAGTTGCCTGACATTTTCCACGGAAGGATTTCCACCTGAAGTGTTTGACAATCATCTCAAGTGTCACCTACGCTTCATTTTTACAGATAGAAATACGATCGGATGATAGATAAATTTCGGATCGTTGAAATTAAATGACAAAAAGTACAGAAAAAGAAATCTTTCTAAACTGATTATTGGTTATTATATCACGGAAATGAATTTTTCTTGGCTCGTTCAGTAGTCAGTTAATTTATTTTTGATGATTATCGAAATGAATGCATGACTTGGTTAAAGTTGCCTGACATTTTCCACGGAAGGATTTCCACCTGAAGTGTTTGACAATCATCTCAAGTGTCACCTACGCTTCATTTTTACAGATAGAAATACGATCGGATGATAGATAAATTTTGGATCGTTGAAATTAAATGACAAAAAGTGCAGAAAGAAATCTTTCTAAACTGGTTATTGGTTATTATATCACGGAAATGAATTTTTCTTGGCTCGTTCAGTAGTCAGTTAATTTATTTTTGATGATTATCGAAATGAATGCATGACTTGGTTTCAACACAGTTTTAATTCTTTCTTCTTTGTTTCAATGAAATCGTAACTGTTTAGCCTAAAATTTGGTCTCAGTATATTAAACTAATATTTCATAATGTATCATTTCCCAAAGTGTATCTGTAGCTACCCAAAAATATGTGCATATATATAACACATCATTTTTTTCGTTAAAGGTGAAACATAAGGCTGGTGAGATGGGCCGAATATCTAGAGAATTGAGTTTCTCATCCAAAAATACAAATCGGAATATGATAGATAAATTCCTGTTTGAAGTATCTGCTAGTTGGGTTGGAAATCCAAAGTGAGCGTCATTGATGTGGAAATAGAGGCTATAATATTAATAAGCAAGGATTGCTATATAGTCATCGGTGTATGACTGACTGACTACACCTTTTTGTATCACTTTCGTTATTGTATGTTCACACCAAAAAGTATGGAGTGAGCTGGAGTTATTGTCATCGTCGTTTTCAGTGAGTGAGTCGAGGTCGAGTTTGACTGCAAACAAATAAAGCTACATGGATGTCAGTGTAGAATGGACGTCTCGTTTGACTTTATAATGCGATAAGCGTGATAAGATACACTGCCCTTATGCTTAGGTTAGTTACCTATTACTTATTTAGAGCGAGGAGCGATTATAAGCAATAACATTATACTTAATACTTTAGTGAGTAGGGTAGCTACTTATGAAAGGGATCCTTCCAGCTGCCTGCCGCTCGCTCGCTAAATACACTGACATTCATAATATGCCGAGCTAACCCTTATTATTCTATCAGTGGAGACTTAAGGGAGCCTCATTCTCGTTGAAATTGAGAGAGAGAGGAGCCAAGGCCTCAGCAATCCCTTAACTGCACCTCTCTTTTCATTCACAATTGTGTCAGTTGTGGTTCGCTTGTGACTGGGACACGATGTCAGTCTGTCTCTTACTATTAGATTACACTCTTGCTTGCTCTTTCGGATGTTTAGGACGTTGTTGAATACCCCTTGGATAGAAAGTAACCTAAAGCTAAACGTACGATAGACATTAGTCCCTGTGAATTCCATGTTCAAATGGAAATACAATATAGTACCCTTGGTTTCTAGTGATGAGGCTGTGAGTTATCAGAAGGGACTTGTTCGGGAATTGTATGTGTGAAAGGGACTCAAGTTTCAAGTTACCTAATCTAGAAAGTGATAGAGAACTTGTTGAAACATTACATTGTGTCTTGAATGTAAAATTAATTGTATTTTGAGGAATAAAAAAACAGTAATAAACATAGGATCAGGTTATAGGATTTTATTGTATTCATTTAGTGGTTGCAAGGAGCAGGAAAAAGAGTGAGCTGGAAGTGGAAAAATAAGTCGCTGAATGAAAGGGGTGTGCAAGTAAGCGCTTTGTAATTTCAATGCAGATAATTACTATCTGTAAAGTATAAGTGAGCTAGTGAGCTACATTAAAATATTGGTTACACTTACAACAACAACCAACAATCCGTGAGGTAATGTGATAGAATTGGACAAATGAGAAGAGTTTGAGTGACTGATAGGATACATGGCAGGAGGTAGGCTTTGTGCAAATTGAATTTATGCCAACACGACATGACAACTAAACTGGTTGTTCTCTTTGCTTTTATTTTCTGACTTGTGGTCTCCGAAGAAGAAATACAAACCTGTGTTCTTCGTGCACATTCAATTAAGAACTTGTTAAGAGTTTAATAAGGACTGCTTCACAATTAGACGAACACACACACAGCACATTCCTATTTACACTATAGGACAAGACACGTCTACTATTTAATGTTACCCTTGCCTTCCTACCCCTGCCCTACCTATCTTCTACTATAATAATATAACATTATGCTACTCTTCGTGTCCATAACTCCGTCATCACATCACACATTTATTGTCTGAAAACTACTCTGATAGTATCACCACATCAAATCTATACAAATAGCATCTCGTAATTCCTCCACCCATTCCATCCAACTACTTACCACACAATTTCTATTTTATGTAATGCAAGAACCTTAATAAAAGGCAATGTAATTCTATCTCCAATGTCCTGTCATCTAATGTACAATGTTTCATCCTTTGATTTCCCTACTGAATTACAACAGCAAAAAACCACTCATTTTAATGCGTCACTCTATCCGTCAACACAAACTGTCTATGTAGTATCAAATACTACGCTTCTGTATCAAACGAACAATAACATCTTAACAATAAGAATATTTTAGTCTTAAAATCATATTTGAAATAATCAAACATTACACATTTCAAAGAACTTTTTAGTAATTACAACCACAAGTCAATTAATTTTAGGGACATAAGTACTACGCTCTGGATATAATCTGCAACAAGAAAAACAATTTATCTCAACTTTAATAGCAGAGAACTACATAAAAGCAGATGAAGACAAAAGTCACACAACTTATACAATTCGGAAAGAAGTCGTGCAGCAAAGAAGGCACTAGTATACTTGGACTACATTGCACAACTTTCTCACTACAGATACAACATTACCGAAGAGACTAAATTCACACAGAAAAAGTTAGCAGTGAGAGACGAATGTACTTACTTATTAACTTTATTGCACTAATTGCAACTACCTAGTATATAGCTCCCCAGTGTGATACACTGTTACATCCGGCACGAATTAACTAACTTAAGATATACAGATATACATACAGTACCTACCGGAGAATACCGCACGTTATTGCCTTCCAACTATTTACCGAACATTATGGGGAGAAGAAATGGAAGTTGACGAAGCATGAAGGTATCCGACATTATTTTCCAACTGAAGTAGTAACACTAAATTTAAACCATGATTTTATCAATACAATAAATTTTCGTAGTTATTTTCCTATTAATAATTGCACGTTGTTCTCCTTAGCTCTTTCTTTTAAAAAATCGCTTATTACCCTCATGAATTATACATTCTTTCATGTATTCAATAAAATCAGCATTGCTTACTTCCAGTGAGTCTAAAATTGACTTTTCCTCCAGAATCAACCTTTTTTCTAATATGAGGATATACTGTTATTTTATTGGTGTCAGTATTTGACGTTGATAAAATATTGAAATTATTATATTTAATGAGATATATTTATTTTCTACTATTAAAACAAGTAGAAAATATTGTTTATGGGACTAACTATCCTTCTGCTTCATATTATTATCATTGGTTTCTGACTAACTAAAAGTCGACGTCAAAACATTTTAGGCTGTAGTTCAACTAAACGGATTAAATAAAAGACTACCTACTTATTACATAGATAGGTATCTGTGTTATACACATTATTATGTATATACCTAAGCTGTTATTTCAATTCTCACCATGATCTTAATGGAGTTCATGTGTTTATAATTGACTGTTTATGCAATTCCTGCGGAGGAAAACAGCTAATTTTACTACAGTAGCTGCAAATAGAAAAAATCACTTGAAAAGTGTTTTAGCATGATGAGTTAATGGACATTTGGTTAGTGATCACCGTGCTAGAGCATGTAGAGTGCACTCCTTGGAAATTAACACGAGTGAGTGGATTAGATTTAGGAGATAAGTAATTGGGATGAAAAGAATTATTCAAAATGCTCCAACAGCAACACGCTGTGTATAGATTGTACGAATAGACAGATAGAAGGTCTACTCACAGTACAACTGTTATTAAACCATAAATAGATGGTACACTTGCTAAATGATGGCAA
The DNA here is from genome assembly GCA_019776505.1 of Tomocerus nigrus. Lineage (NCBI taxonomy): Eukaryota > Metazoa > Arthropoda > Collembola > Entomobryomorpha > Tomoceridae > Tomocerus > Tomocerus nigrus. The sequence continues at coordinate 62,594 of JABASI010000015.1, read as the reverse complement.
TTAAATGAACCTCTAGTTAAGTGCTTTATGGAATATTATTTAGAGCTGCCTTTTAAATAATTAATTGAACTATTTAGACACATCACTAAAATTTAGCAGTAGGTTCTTGTTAGAATTAGAAAGGTGTATTTATGGTTTTGTCGATTGTTAACCCACTTTATTTACAGACTCAACTACTCGCAGAGATCATTTTTATAGTTATCACACTTACTCTGAAAGAGGATTCAAAACACAAAGTTGAAATTTTAATTAATTTGTACGCTGTGTCCTTAAAGATTGTACTGCCAAATATTTCCTTGTTATTATTATCGTCAATTCCATTTTCTGAAGGAGTGCAAAGAAGGTTCGAATGAATCACGAATGAATATATTTGTATCTATCTATTTACTTTACTTGCAATACTAAATAAAAGTTTTCACAGCTTTTTCATGCATATACTACAATATTCTTAACAGTGTAGCTACAAATGATAAAACAAAGTTACACGTTACAGCATAAGAAGCCAACTGTATTATATTACCCATACCAATGAATCTTTTGTTTTATCTTAACCTTAACGTTAAAAACCATAGAAGTGTTACTTTATTATCTTAAAAGGGGCCGGAGTAAGCAGGATCTACCTAAATACAGAAAAAAATATTTTGCCCATATCTGTAAGACTTGAAAACGTGCAAAGTTTATCCTTTATATGCCCCAAAGAAGAATAAATATGAGTTTAAATGCAAATTCTCTGTGATCCAAATAGTTTGCATCAAAATTTTATAACGCATTTTTTAATTAAAACTTTGAAAAAGTTAGTCAAATATTCAATATTTTAGAAAATGATTAAAATAACCTTCCAAAATTCAAAAACGTGTTGGGACTCATTCATTTTTAGAAAACATAAATCAAATTGGGTTATTTTGGAGCAAACTACTCTAATTTGACTTTAGAGGTCCTAATCACCGAAATACTATTTCAGATTTTATTTTTATTTTAAATTGATGCCATGAGACGTGGAAATCGGAAGTAACAACACTTGCAGCTTGTATAGTTAACTAATAAAAATAGGGTAGTATTATATTCCCACCTTTCCATTTCTTTCAAGTACTGTTCAACTTATTTCCGATACAGATGCCCCAAAATTATAATAAGAAAAATGGTTTTTAAATTTTCGTTTGGTTTCGTTTGCGACGATACAATTCGGAAATTGAAAAATCATTGGGCCTCATAAACAAAATGAACTGCCCAGCACTATTGCTTTCATGCACAAAATGGGTGGTATTTTGAAAACGCTACCATAACAGTATTTTAGGGTCATGTTACTAAAAACCCGAAAATACTGTTTGAAAACATTTTATAATGCCATAATTTAATAAGGTGTGTTAGCTGTTTTATTTTCAATCTTTATTGACCAACATTTTGTTTGAGAAACTCGGAAGCTGCAAACAAGGGCATTTCAAAACAAATCAAAATGTATTTTTGTAATATTTCTAGGGAAATTTATTCGGTTAAAAGTTGTGTAAGGATTTATTATTTATTCCTTTCTTTTGCATAACAACGTTACATGAAAAAAACATTGTAGTCCATTCACTGTAATTTATAATTTGAGTAATCACTACACGTACCTATAGTTCATAGTTATCAATGTTATCATTATCACTAACTAACTCCAACAATCATTAGTGCATTAAAAATGTTTCAAATTTTTAATGCAACGAGCACACTATACCTGTAATGTAGCAGTGCACAAAGGAGCTACATGATGCCGTTACAGCAAAGCAAAATATTTGCAAAATGAAAAATCTTCGTGCAATAAATAAAGTTGAGTAGCCGTAATACGATGGCATCCTTTATCATACCTCAGTGCCGAAAATAGAAAAAATGAGTGACCTATAATATAATACAATGGAAGGCATCACGTACATTCGTGGCCAATAAAGTTTCGGAAAAAACTAAAAAATGGTTTACAATTTCGCAACTGGGTCCACAATGTTTGAAGCTGTTTTTTTGGGAAATATGGCAATTGGTGAACATCATGCTATAGCCGCTACTTATTTGTGATTGTGACAGGGTCAGTTGTCAGCATAGGCTTGGCTCTTCCAATTTTTGGTTTAACTGCACCTTAAAGCTTAATAAGCAAGCTTTCTCGTAAGTATTTACATGGACTTTGTCTTATAATAGTATACTACTGTTTGTAAGTTTAATAGCTGAGCAAATAATGTTGGAAAAATTATTTATTTGTTGGCGTAGAATGTTCAAAGGGGTTTTTAGAGGCTAAGAGCTAAGAGTAGCTGATTGCAGTTTGCTCTACATGCTACGGCAATAACTGTGTGCAATGACTTTATGAAGGGGTCATAAATTTACAATTTTTAACAGCTTGAGTCCATTGCTATTATATTTCGTCGAATGTGCATAAAAGGTAGTTTTGAGAATTACCCTTGCATGCTAATCAAAATGTAATTTAATTGAACATTAGTACACTGTGCAATTATTACCCTCGTCCAGGCAGGGAAGACAATGAGCAACTTACAATCAGTTATCTCGAATGTTTGATTGGACTGGAAGAACTATAATGCTCAACTACTTCTATCTCTATCTTCTTCTATCTATGCTAGCTACAGGGACAATGTATGGTTTTCCCATCACGATGGCTCAAACTGTAAATAGTTGGCTTCGTATTTTTATAGATTGCAAGTGCTCAAGTGGCTTGTTTCTTGTTTATACGTTGATAAAGTAGATTACAACATTCCTTGTTTGTTTCTTTATGTAGGATATTTTAAAATGCAGGCATGCTAGCATTTGATATGAGAAATATTAACAAGAACTGAATGATGGTCGACATAAAATAAAGAAAAGCAACTGCACTACTCAAATAATCAAAAGAACAGGTCACTTGTAGAAAAAGAGAATGATTTGATTGCGGATCACTGACAATTGTAGTAAGTGTTGGTGGTCTCTTCTTATTGTTAGGTAGGCAGAAGGTAAGTTAACAGATTTTATCTTGTTTGTCCGGTTGAATTGACTCTATGTATTTACGGAGTATAATAACATTTTTTCCTTCCCTTACACTCCTATCCTATCGAGCATTCTCTCTATCCCACTTACGCTCTTATATATTTTATTATGCTAAATTAGCTATGTACTGTGCATCTATAGAGTTATTACTCTCGTTCTGACGACGACGTAGATGCATCATCATTATTCACCCATGTGTTTCTGGGCTTGGTAATTCCGACTCTATCTGCTTGTAGTATACTGTAAAAAGTCACTTTAATTAACCCACCTTGTGCGTACTCTACTCATGTGCGCACTCTACCCCCCACTCATATTCACATTAATACAAAACACTATTTTTCAAATAGAAAATTATGCTGAATACATTTCAACGTATTTATATGCATTAAAATGGTAAAGGTATTAAAATTTAAAAAATTAAGATAATTGAGATATTACCTTGTTCAAAATGGCAGAGTATTCTGAAGAACGTTGTTTCACAGGCTCTCACAGATAATCCTTTGAAATAATACACAATTTCCCTCATTTCAATAGCTACCTTAACAAAATATCAGCAAATAGCTACATATTAAATATTTAAAAACCATTTTTACTCCATAAGGGATGAAAAATGAAAGTTTGAGAAAATAAAGGCAAGGATTCAAGAAATCAAAATAGTACTGTAGACTATGGGTAGGCAAAAGCTTGAGTTTCGGTTCGTGTGTAAAAAGATTGGAGATTCGACGGTAGAAGTAAGGTTCGGAGTAACGTGAGAAGGGTTGTCTTTGGTTGAAATGCGTTCGGTTGGAGATTATGAGAGGTTGAGATAGCTGGAAGTTGTTCCGTTCCTATGTGTTGCGTTTCGTGATGTTTTTGTGGATGATGTTCCCAAGTTTGATGTGTGTGTTGGATGTGGAAGGAAGTAAAGGGCTAGTGAAGATCGCCGTGGCTATGCCATGCGCTGGTTTGGCACAAGCCCCGACTTGTGTCCTCTTCCTCTTGCACTAATAATAAGTAAAAGATTGAAGGGATTGAAAGGAAATGTAAGAAAAGGATTTGGTGTTGGTTGTTGTAGTAGGGATGGAGGTGAGTGAGGCTGACTGACATACGCACTAGGCACTTGTACTTACTACTCGGCGGCAGGCAGTTATCTGCTGTGGCGGGGATCTTGTTCTGCATTGGCATATGTCGGAGGATTGAGAGTGGCATTCGGAGTTTAGTCCACTACTCATTTGGCAAATAGAATAATAAAAGGGCGAGTTGTTGAGAGTGGACGGCAAGAAGGTCTCCGTGACTCAGTCTTGGGCTCGACAGAGTGAAATGGGAAGAGATGAGCTGGGGAAATGGGCTCAGTGTGGAGAGTGGAAGGAGAGAGTCGGCGAGGGAGGCGGTTTGCGTGCCGTGCTCTTCTGATCTCTTCCTCCTGCCTCCCTGCCTATCTCTACATATCTCACTTGCCATTTCCAACAGTAGCAAAGGAGCAACAAAGCAACTGTGTGAGATCCGTGCCAACATCCTCTCATTCTCGTGATCTACTGCAAACTGCCAACTAGTCCACTGGACTGCATCCCGTATCATATCACCAATCTCTAAATAACTCACTCTTAGCACTCATCACATTCAAACGACCACACACACACACACTCACACAATCACACCTCACTTCTATTCTCTAATCCGGCTCCTTCATTCTCAAATTGATATTTTACTAGAAAAATAGACTGGAATCTTGCTAAGATAAATAACCTCCGCTCTCCGCCACAAATTCGTTTCACACTCGCTCTGCTCAAGATCTTCTCAAATCGTGCCTCCTCCGACACTTTCTGACGCTAAAAACCCTCTCTGCCACATATGCACTAACAGTTCTTCAAGTTCTAGTCTTTTTTCTCACTTCTCCACCACCAGCAACACCACCACCACCACCTCAACCAACAACGCAGTCCTCCTATCCACACAGCTAGTCTCACTCTCAACAGAAACAAGAAAACGTACTACGTGAGAATTTTATACGCCTCACGCTTTTTCTTGACTGAACAGTTCTCTGTCTGTGTCCTTCTTCATTCATATCAAACCTACGACCTACGACTATTTCAAAACGTAAATGTGCACTGTAAAAACAATCCTGCGATAAATTGACTATTTAACACTCTGATCTGACTTCATTGTTGTGCTTGCTTCAAGACGCCTAAGGACTACTATTACTTCAAAGTAAAAAAATATATTCTAACCCATTATGTTTTTGTACTAAAGTTCTTTTTATCTTAAAAATAGAATTCACGTCAATTCACATTTTCATAAAACATGTGAACAATAGCAAGTTTCAAATACCTTTCGGGTGTCTAGTTTAAAATTCTACGAGTAGGAACATGTCACATCACCACTACATACATAATATTTCGCAAGTTGGGAGATGCTATTAGTTGGTCAAAGGAAATACACTAACTAGTACTCGTATTTTTCACGTATCTACACAAACTTGAATTTTAATAAAGAGAAGAGAAAATTATTTATTTGGAAAAAACTTATGGAGATGTTATTTAGTTAGGAATTACCAGTTTTTTTATTCTTCGCTGAATTTGTGTAGGTATTTCGCGAGGAATTTCTATTTGGCGAATAAAGAGTGTTGAAAGATGAGGGAGGGGAAAGTATTCCATTGTTTAAGTAGTGGATATCTTATATCAATATGTAGATAGATAGTCGTCGTGACAAGATGAAAAGTGAAACTGAAAAGTTGCCAGTGAAATTGTAGAAAGTTAGTTGGTGTATGTTCCGAGTATTTGGTGTGTTTCTCACGGACGACGGGTTGTTTGGCATTGGATTGCATGCTCTGTGCGCTGTTTGTTCTGATCTATCTGATCTATTCTTCAGTTGAGGCTCTCTCCCTCCCTATAGTCCTCACATACTTAACTTATATACGTAAGTAGTGGAAACAAAGTAAGCCAAATCGGAATTGTACATAAGTTAAGGAAAGAAAGTCAGAGAAAGTGGAAAGTATTTGTGTACGTAAGCTAAAGGGAGGGAGTTGAGTTCAGAGAGAGCGTCTTTCGTGTCCTTTGGTTTGGACGACTCTTTAGTAGTTGTCTCTACGGTTGGATAGGAGAACTATTTGTATTAGCAGATAAAATAGAAATAGATAGTTGAGTGGAGTGTAGTAGGGTCCGAGTAGTAGTAGTAGTGCTAATAGGAATATGGGAATTCTAGAGAGCTACAGATTTGAATAGTCAGAGAAAAGTAGTAAATTCGTGGAGAAAAGGGAGGAAAGGAGATATAGTTAGATTAGGACGGGACGGCTACTTGTGTCATGCAGGAATAACAAAAGAAGACTCTCCCATACACACACATACTCATCCCACCCATGCAGCACCCAGTCCATGGATGGAGCGAGTGATCTATAGACAAAGAATTTATAAGAGAGTCGAGGAATAGAATAATGGGACAGTCAACTCAACTCCTAGTCACATTCCCCATCCAACTATCTATTTACATAGTAACTACACATATCTACATATTATCATCTCTTATTATTATTCCTAGCTATCCGATTACCTCCGCCTACAGAGATCCCACTCACTCACAACTCCTCAACTCATCTTCACTTTTATTTCTTTAGATCACATCTTCACAATAAACATTGTCTGTGGATCAGTTACCTAATATTCTCTGAGTGTCCATTCTGTCTATTGAGTATTGACACGGAAATGGAGGCCAGAGGAGTGTGTACGAGGCTAGTGGAAGTTAATAGGGAAAGATTCCTAAATTTTAATACTTGATGGTGGCCATGGCTCTATTATACAGCCCGTCGCCTCTTAGCTTAGTTTTCCATGTTCCATCCATGTAGTGGATGGCGGCTACGGGTGGAGGAAGTGCCTAGGATGAAAATGTTGAGAGAAGGAATTGGACGACAAAGAGAGGACAAGTAGCCGCAGAGACGCGAGGACCCAAGGAGATTTCACTGTGGTTTACTCTCCTTCCTTTTGGCTCTCTGCGAGCAACTAACTGCTATAGACATTAGTATTAGATCTCTCTTTCTCTCTCTCTCGCACTCTCTGCCACTCGAGTACATCCTAATCCTGGATATTATAATATTATAAAGTCCGTCAGCTCACTCAGTCAACTCAGTTGTTAGTAAATCGAGTCACTCACTACTACTACTCACTTACGAGTATTTACCGAACCGACTGCCTTGGCTCCTGCCCCGACATCAGCCAGCACGTAAAATGTAGAAAGAGATCGAGAGAGAGAGAAAGAGAGAGAGAAAGTCTTGTAGTGGTGGAAGGAGGAGGAGGAGAGGACGACGACGACATTGAGATATATTGGAGTGTTCCACCGGAAGAAACTTTTGACTTTTGGGGTTCGCTAATCGTAAGTTATAGAGTCGCCTGTTCACTGTTCTCCTCTCAACTTTTTCCTACTTTGCCTTCCACTCTCACTCAAATAGTCAACTGAATGTGAATTCCCCTCCAAGCGACATTTCCCATCCACTAACTCTTGGCTCACTTTCTCCACTTTCTCCCACCCAATGCTACGACGACTACTACTTACTACATACTAAATACTACGGCTGCTCTGGCTAGTTGTCGCTACTCCACACCAGACTACTACGACGACATTGCTACAGGCCTCCCTCATCTCACCCGCCGCGGCATCTTCTTTCCTTTTCCCATTCTCAACAAGATTCTTCTTCGTCTTCTTCTTCCTTCGCCTCATTGTCACTCGGCAACTCTTTCTTGTCGTCACTTCGTTTTTCTTCAGCCTCCTCTCCACTTCTTCACTTCACCCTTAATTCTATTCATCATAGTTACACTCTTCCTGTCAACAACTACATAATCTCCAATTTAGTCCGTGCACAGTGCATAAAGACAATGTTAACTTTTAACTGCCGACTAAAATGAGATTAATTACCAACAAAGCTCCGTTCATTCCACTATTAATTTAACTTTTACTTACTTCAATAGCAACGGATACACATTTGCATTACCTATACATATACTCGTCTTCTGTCACTAGTAATGTTATAACTTTATTTTCAAATTATTTTCACTCTACTTCATGTTGTTTTAATAGACTTTTTCTAAACGTAATCCTATACTATAGGGATTGCCACTTTCTGCCCCCATCATTTCATTCTTGCTAAAAATTGACCTAATTTATTGTCATCCATTTTATTGTCAGTAATTTCCATAAATATTGTATATTTATAATTTGCAACAAAAATGTCCAACAGTTTCTAGAGAACATAATAACAGGAGAAAGTTTTCTATATTACTAAATTTTAAGGGAAATACCGTCAATCTTGGATTTTCAAACATTTGTTTCTTCTCTGTCTTTTCTCGTACACATTTCGTGAAAATATAATCTGTGATTGTAATTTTAGGGTGTGGTGTGTTAAATCCGTCAAGTAGACTCAGTTTACCTCGATTACAAATTTTTGTGCTAACATGCATAATGATGAATATCATCCATCGTACTGTAGGTACATAAATAACATAGTTGTCTGTACTAGCGGCTGATCGGATCAGATTTTTTTACAGTTCTGGTTCACTTTGGAGGAGGAAAAGTTTGGGGGCAGATAATAGAGTTAGATAGTAGAATAAGTGAAGAAGAGGCAATCAATTGCACAGAGTTGGAGGAGAGTGGAAAGAATAAGGGCATGGAGCGTCAGAGAAGTGAGCGAGGAAGTTGAGTGAGTTGACTAGGCTTGCATGGGTACATCTATTATTATGTAACGCCCGCTAAGATGACTTTCCCGGCTTCCTCCACTTGTTCTTCGTCACTCAAGTCACTCCGCCAAAGTTGAGCTTGAGTGCTTTTATTAATTCTTTACTTCCATGATAACTGTCATCCACTAGCAGATAGTAATGCAGGCTTCGTCTAATCCACATTATTCCGCATTGTCAACCAAGTCGATATGTTTAAAAGATTATAGCAAATCCTTTTATTGCTTAGCCGTCACATTTTCTTCCCTTTCTAATGCTATCAGACTCATCCTCATCATACTCTTAACTTAGCCTACCTCAAAAATTAGCCTGCTTTATTGAATTTTTTCTGCCACTTCATCTTATGTGAGATTTACATTGCTCATCTTCTTGTAACTTAAATAGCTAATTTTTGCACCTACTTACGCTCATTTGGCCCCTAGACGTTGTAATGAGCTTTACAACTCCGAAAAATCAATAGTATGAAAATTCTTCGATTTTTTTTTCTATTTAAAAGCCTCCCTACATTCGCATCGCATTGTACCTACATTCGCTCAAAGTGTATACCTATAGTCACAGTTAATACTAGAAATCGGGTTTGATTAACCCATGAGTGTCTACTACTAATTACAGAGTCACTGAACGTCAATAGGAACATGTTATTCTAAATGAAATTTAATATTTGACTTTCTTGCTAACATTGTCACCGAATATTTTTTTCATGTTGGGGACGGGTGCGAAGATGGAAGAGTCGCCTTATGTGCCGAACAGCATCCCTCCTGCACTTGTCGTCTTCTCTCAGTCTGGATACGGTGATGCTATTAGAATGCAGAGACCTTTCGGCTCTCAGGTACACTTATTTCATTTCTATATAATTATCTTGACGTAAATGAAATCAATTCTTTCATCATTAAAAAAGACAGTGTCAGTCCATATCATTTTTATCTTCGTAAAGGAAAATATTTTGGATAGATTAAATAAGTAGATTTAATTATGGAGTGCGAGTTTTCTTGGATGATTAGAATTCTGAAGTGAGTAGCTAGGTAACTAAGTGCATGAAAGAAAATGCTATTCCAATTGTTTCCTTGAGGCTTTCGTTTTCTGTGAAAATAAAATAGTGACAGAAGAAAAGAGAGGAATGGAGGACGGTGGCTGTGGCTGGCTCTTTGGTTGTTAACAGAGTAATGTAATTTAAGGGGAAGAGTATATTGGGAGCTTTTGCATTGAGTGCCGTCCAGCAGGCCAATAAACGTTAAGGAAGGAAGTTAGTATGTGGGATGAGTGTGAAAGAAGGGAATATATTTCTTGCTCTTTACCATTAAGAGCCAAATGAAAGGAAGGGATATTAGTTCGCTTTACTTACAATTAGTTTAACTAAAGTTACAATGTCTTTCATTATACCATTGTCCTCTCTTGTTGCCTGGCCTAGGCCAAGGTGGGAATGGGACGTGAGGAGGCCTGACAAGACACTAGTAAGTAGTCCTGGCTAATTATCTCAACTATAATATGCATGCATGCTCTTCCATCTGCTAGACACATTTTAGGGGATGCTCCTACTATCTGTATATGCTGGTATTGCCCATTGGAAGTCATACATACTCCCTCCCTCCCCGGGCTTCGCCTATATCATAGTTTACAATGCATTTGTCAAGGAGAAAGTTACTTATTGTTAGTTAGGATGGAGAGAGGAGTAGGGGGCTTTAAAGTGCACAGAGAATAAGACAAGTCCGAGAAAATTCAAGTTGGAAGGATATTCCTTTTAGGTTGACAAGGAACCTTTGTGCTAATTGCCTAATAATCCGTGTCTGAGTGATAAAGTCCCACTAAAGCTTTGGCTTTTCCCCTACTAAGTGCTAAGCATACAAATTTCCTCCTCTCAACGAACGCTCTGTATTTGAATCCCATGTGCACTTTCTCCACACTTTCTCCTCCTATTTACCTACAACCTACGACCTACCTATGTAAAGTGCAGTCTTCCTAATGTCGACTCTCTGTTCAAAGGGATATAATAACGACTAGTAGTATCTTTCACTTCCTCCTTAACCCCAATAAAAGACTGAGCCTTAGTTATTGTTAATTGTTACAAAACAGAAGACAAGGCAGTGTTAGCACTCTCCTGTTCTGTAGGGAACTCTCCCTCGGCAACCAAGTTAATCAAGAGAAAGTCAAATGTTTGAACAAGTCAGGATTCCCTATCACTGCTTTCTAGTTAGCGTAAAGGCCCCGCTATAATATTTCACATTCTCCGACTAAAATTTCACCGAATTTCAAAGACTACCAAAATTTTTATTGTACTTTATACATATTTACATTACATGCACTATTAGGCACTGCTACACTTAAATTCTCATATCTTGAAAATAGGAGACACTATCTAGGAAGTGAATGTAGAGAATCTAGTAGAAAGTATTTCTCTATACATTCAGCCAATATAAATGAGTTAAGGAATAGGGAGTAGATGAGTGTGCATTTAGAGTCGAAGGCAAATGAAAGTCTTCATAAATAGTGTCAGTAAGTTGGGAAGAGTTGGCGAGGAAATGAGAAGCTCTGCGAGAGGAGTAGCTATTTCAGTTGGAAAGTGTAATTGAAGTATTTAGAGGAATTTCTTGAATAAGTAGCCTAGGGATGGAGGCTTTTCTTTTGTACTTATGTGTCTGGCTGGATGTGGAGGAGCTAGGATGGCAGGGCAGGGGCCTCTCTCTCTCTCTCTTCGTCTAAGTGTCGGGGGCATAGCATATGCAATAAGAAGAGAGGGAATGGAGCGGTATTTATATCATAAGTGGAGAATCCCGTTTGGAAAAATGAATAATTCTCAGGAAGGACAAGACGGGTGCTAAGAAACATCTCGGGAAATGTATGTCGGCTATTTAAAGTTATTAATGCATGCCTCTTTATGAGTGAGTTTCCACAGGCCTCTCAACTTGCCCATTTTTGTCACGTACATCAGTTGACTATTGAAGTGCGGAAAAAGACAAGTCTCGCTTTCTGAAAGAGGCGAAATGGGCGAGCTAGGGAGTCAGAGAGAGTCTACATACTTAATGCATGTATTTATGTATCTAGCTATGTATCATACATATGTGTGGTGTGTGGCTAAGGGTAATGACTGGAAAACTATGTACATACTTCCTTCTTCTGCGTCTTCTTCCGTAGAGACCCCTCTCTCTCTCCCGCTTTACCTTTGCTTCATGTTAATTCACAGCTCCCTACTTAGTTCACTTTCTTCCTCATGACTTCTGTGTCTGTGTCTGTGGTGGATGGTGGTGCACCAAGGAGATTTCCACATCTCGATCTCTTCGAGGTGAACCGTGTCGTTTGCATGTTTGCCCCTCTCTCTCGTCTCGTCCCTCCTACACTCCTTCCTGCATATTGCAGTTCCAGTCGAAGCAGGACAACGCAATAAACTCCTTCATGAATGTAAATATAAGTAAGTCTCCTCCGTGCAGGGAGTTTAGTGTACATTATTTAGAGTGTATGATGGATGGAGGGAAAGTGTCTGGCCAGGAACCTTTAAAAAATCATGGCACATTGCTATTCAGTCCAAACGTTGATACAACTCCATTTTATGTAGGTAGACAAATGCCGACTCATATTTCACGGACGCCACGTAAGTAAATAGGTGTTTTATGCCCCGCCTTAGTTATTCACTTGACATTATAGTTACAGATACAGAATCATCTTTCTAAATGCCCATTTCCGAAGTGGCAATAGCAAAACTCCCGTCTTCTTCTCCCTTGTACCTCTATTACATACTCTACTATACTCCTTTATTTCTCGCACACTGCCTGCTCCTGCCTCTCTCCCTCCACTTCCTCCTTCCAAATAACTCACTCGGGGAAATCCTCTCGCTATTCTCTCTAATAGAATCAAATTGATTTTTTCCAGCCTTATCCCACTAGCTACTTAACATTTCTGAATTATCTCACTCTACTTCCTATTAATATGCAGTAGTAGATGTCTCACGAATATTTCACGAGTTATGAATCTAAACAAATTAGATCTACTTAGTTTACTTTACTAGTTGACTCTGCACTCTGTGCCTCAAGTACCAACACTTTTTTATGGCTTTTTTGTTTACAGGTTACTTACTTACAAACAAATAGTAAATATCTATTATTTAGACTTGCATTTATCTATTGACACAGTCGGCTTTGAAGTCAACTGCAATAGTTTGCAACATTTTATCTGTAGTCTCCGAGTGCAGCTAATAGCTATATTATTATTGTAGGGCCATAGACTTGAGCAGAAAACTTTTGAAGATGATTTTCTGAGTAGCACTATAGGCACTTACTTCCCTGTCATGAACTTCCGATCTATTTATGATCTATAATTTAAACGGCTTAGTTATTACTAGCATATACTTGGACATTTTACACCATCTATTCTCAAAGTCAGTGGATTACAAATGTGCAAGTGCACTTTAGAAGGGATGGAAATTAGATCAATGGTCTATCCGCGTGTTTAACCACAGTTAACAAAGCTTAAAAAGAAATAAAACCAAGATTCCTAACGGAAACAAGTGTAGAACCATTAGAATTCCAAAACGGGATTTTTTACAGTAGGTACCTACCTATTACACAGACGAACTGTCTGGGTAATTTTGGAGTTCAAGTTAATATACCTCTCATAAGATAAAGAAATACTCCACTGCATGACACGTAAAAACCAACAAACTTTATTCCAATAATGGGCATTTACATGCATTTAAGTATTAGGTACGATATATCCATATGCATTTGTTGGGATGGGAAATTAGAGAAATTATTAAGCATTCAGTTATAATTATGTCTTTGATTTCCTGCAGCAAAGTGACTAATGTGTGAAATATAAAAATAAAATGCATACCCTCGTGCATAAATGTATACCTACGGGAAGAATGCATGCATGCCAAAAGCGCAACTTTAATTGTGCTATCTATTTTTTCCTAACATTTTGAAACTTATTAAAAATCTAGCTGCAATTATGTCTGTGATACACTGTGATCTGTAATAGACATTATGTATATTATTATCCATAATGATTACTTTTACACATTAGTGATTTAATTAAATATGTCACTTAGTAATAAAAGGTAGTTTATACTCCGAGATTCTTTAAAGATCAAAGCAAACTCTCGGAGTGATGAAGGAAATGTTAAGTTATAGGACATAGGCGAAATAGGACTTTTTCAGTTGTTAGGCAAGGAGCTGAGGAAACAAACGTATCAGCCGCTCAGACACCCGAGGTTGAGCCTTTACAAGGGCTCATTAGTACTGCTTACACCAACTTAACGAGAATGATCCCATTCCAATGCACACTGCACAAGCTCCCTACCTAAAGGAAGGGAAAGAGATAGTCAAATGTTAAGATATCCCTCAATTGATAGAGCAAGGACTCGCGAAAAACCAATTCATACATGTTTTTGAAACTTAAAAACCCTAGTCGAATAGCTATAACGGTATGAGACACCTTAACCACTAGTCTGATGTGCCAGGCCGACTTGTTAATATCTACATTCATAATTAAACGTCTAAACAGAGTAAATGTCTATTTTAAAGGTAGTTTCCTTATTTTGGGCGAAATTACTGAATGATAGCCTGATATAGTATTATGTCTATGGTGTGCTATTTTATCTGTTGAGGAACGAAAGATGAGCTCTTGTTGGTTTAGCTGAGGAAGGTTTAATTTCTGTTGCAGGTTTCCGATGGTAAAGATTTAAGTCTACCGAATTTGTCTTCGTCGTCGTTTGGTCTTCGTCCGATGGAGTCATATGGTGGACTGCCTGCACAACTGGTACACTTACAAAATCCTTTTCTTCATCCGGCTCTGGAGGCTCGTCTTCCTTTCGGGAGTGCAGGGGCATTTCGGCCGGTGGTCACTTCGTCCTCCTCCACGTCCTCGTCGGGTGAGGAGCGGATGAGTGTCAAAGGGCTCCCCTCCGCCTTCACCGCCCCCAATCACAACAGTCGGCGGAAACTGGACTCGATTGTGGAGAGTGTGATCGAGCAGCAGCATCAACAACAACAAAGTCGCTCCAGGGTCTCCCAGCAGCAGCAACAGCAGGAAAACGCGTACTCGGGGGCAAGTGCTAGTGTTGGTGTGATTAACTTGGACAAACCTTCCGTCTATATCAACGGCGGTCAGCAACAGCAACGACATCGTTCCATTTCCCCGGCTAATTGCTCTCCGAACAAAGGAGACGACAGGGACGAATGCATCGGGGATGAGCGGGAAGCCAACGTGACTCCTAACTCGGATATGACCGACAGATCCACTCCGGAGGATACTCAGCTCTCGAAAAGTAAGTCCCGGCCTTTCCCTCTCTTTCCCTCGCTTTTTAAAGGATTAATTGCTGCTTTGACGCCCGGAGGACATTCCACTCTACTAATAACAACAAGATCATCATAAAGCGCATTATTACATTACCTAAATTATAGATTCCATGTACTTAGCTCCATGTCTACTTGGAAAATCATTTCGGCCTCATATTCACTGCAATTAATGTGTATCCAGATATTGTTAGATCTCTTTTTATTCGAAATAGCCTCGCTCCTACTTCCCAGTGTAGGCACAACGATTACAAAGATCAACTGATGTGCTTTTGGGGTTTTAGCCCATGTAAATATATTGCAATAATGCGTGTAGTCGAGCTCACGCTTTCTCCTTTCACTCTTTTGATGGGGGATTGGGAAGGAGAACAAAGCCAAGCGATTTCCATATCATGGAAATATTACAATGGAGAAAACACAAGGATATTGTCCTGTCTCTTCCCTTGTTCTCCTCTCATCCACAGTGAACACTATCATATCCCTCATACCTAGCACTAAATAGTATAGCGAGATGATGTTCGCGATCAAGATAGAGATTCACATGGATACTTAGCATATATACATAAAATATTTCAGATATGATATATGTGTGTATAGACATAGGATAGAGAGAGAGAGAGAGAGAGGAAGTATTTAGATGTAAGTGGAAAGAGGGAGAAAGGAAGGAGGAAAATGGATGTGTAATCATGGCGAACATGGGATCACATCAGGTATCCTCAGCAGATAGGTTGTTTGACCCGATCTCGGCTCTTTCCAGTGCCCATGTAGAGCAGAGTGGACTTATGCAAATAAATAACTTTCAGCATCTCTCTGCATTGCATTACTCGTGTGCTGTGCTGTGCTGTGTCGGCTGGAACTGGACGAGGATATGTGCATTTGTGTATTGACCGTTCACTCACTCAGCCACCACCACCACCGCACCGCACCGTCTACTACCTCACACTATTCACACATGACTAAGTTTTACTTGTAGTTCCGTGGTTTTAGTAGGCGAGCAAAAGCTCATTTCAGTTATAGTGGCAAAGAGATAAATCCAGATTTGAACTGGGCAGCCTCATCTCCATCTCATTTTCTAGGCGACACGGCTTTTCACAGAAAATACAGATTAGGATGGAGATGATGGAACTGAAGTGGCTCATGCCACAGAATGGGCTTACTCCACTACTCGACTCCTCTCTCCCACTCTCTCTCTCTCTCTCATCTCTCTCTGTGTGTACACAACATGAACATGCCTACTTAGAGGTCTAGCCGTAGGACTACTAAATAAATAGCACGGCTACACACATAATATGGTAAGTGGAGGCGAGAGAAGAAGAATAGGAAGGTAAATAATATTATCTAGCTGTGTGCGTATGTGGAAGAGAGAGAGAGAGATGGGATTTGCCGGTGATGGGGAAAGTGGTCATAGCTCCTAGTAACTTAAGAAGTACATTAAATTGCTCGTTCTAAACCAATTTAGTTGTGGATGAGTAGAGAGCTCAAACTGGCATGGAATAATCAATGGAAGTGCAAGGAAGCTGTTACACATAAATACGACCAGTTGCCCCATTGAGCCACAGCCATGCATTTCCCTCGAGTCTCCTAATGAAATGTTCACTGCACTTCACCTCCCTCACTTCCCAGACATTCCATCAACTATCCCCTCGTGGACACGCAATGAATTCTCTCTCTCTCTCTGTCTCTCGCTACTTCCTCACAGACACATCTCCTTCATCCTTGTACGCATACCCACACACACACGTACACATCTCTCATCTGACGTTACTCAGCTAATGTCTCCTGCTTCACCTAAACATCCACATATGCTAAATTCCTACATCTTCCTGCATACACACACACACATTAGAGCCTTTGAAAAGTTTTTACTACGAGGCTACGACCCTGTCGTGAACAATCGTCACATCCAATGGAATCACAACCTGCCTATTTTGGATTTAATAGAGCTAAGGTAACGTCTCATGCATCAATGCATAGCAGCCTCTTCTTAAGTGAATTACTACTCGACATACTCCACTTAAGTGAATCTACAAATTGAAGACACGCTAGCTACTTTATAATTGCATTATTATTATAGGTAGTTAATATTTGGCTACTATGTAGCTATACGCATTCCTACCACACACATCCTCAAAGCTATGCAGCCACTACTCCAGCCTAATTAATTGCTAATTCATTTCGAGTGGCTTCTCGGTGAGGAAATGCACATAGCTCTCTCTCTTGTAAATTACTATACGTGGTGAAATTCTGCTTATAATTGCTCAGGTCCACAAATAGAGGCATTTGAAAGGTGTTTGATGTGTGAGTAGATGGGAAAAATCATTCCACATGCTCACTAATTAAAATGTGAATGTTCATTGAAGGAAATGGGGTAAGATGCGTAACAAATCCAATAATATCTTAAACGAACTCTTGCGACTAATTAGGCGTGTATAAGGCGTCTGGAGAGAATGTGCTAATTCTATTTTGCAAACTATTAAGCGAGTAATATGAGGGATGTTTTAATTATTATGCTCTTTTATTAGGATTTGTTCTAATATATTGACGAAGATGAATTTATGTGTGGCTGAAAGGTAGATGAGTGTGTCTGTCATCGCCTACGAATAGATTTGGATGGTGTGTGTACAGATGTAGCTATGGTATTTATGTTAGTATGTGTGTGTGTATGCTAGAGGGGAATATGTAATGGAGATAATAGTTATGTAGTTGGAGTAGTCGTCGGGAGTGTGATATATGGGACGGACATAATAAGTAATGTACTAGTGTGGAGTTGGAGGAGTCTGAGACGGAGCTGGAGCTAGGGAGGCAGTGGCAGTGGCAGCGGCAGGCTCGGCTGGAGTGGCTGATTGTGAGTTGGAGTAATTCCTGGAAGCCAAAAACGAGAGTTGTACTCTACTCAACTGCTTGCTCCTTACTTACTTAGTTAGTAGTTAGTCGAGAGAAAGGAAGATGTAATGAAATTGTATGTCTTGCCTTGGTTTACTTGACTGGAGTTTAGTTAAGTTTAGTTTAGTGGCACTGGCTGAGTTGGAGTCGGACTCTAACTACTTCGTCCTCGCTCTAATACATATTTGCTCAGAGTGGACTTGACTTGCTCTCCGACTCACTGACTCTCTCTCTCTCTCTTCCACTCTCTATCTTCTATACGTAGGTACTAATAGTCCTGGCTGGTTACTATAATAATATTATTATATATACTCTGTGTGAGTGTGTATGCCGTAGATCTGTATTTAGGATGTGGAGAGAGAGGCCGAGAGAGAGAGGGAGATATATAGGACACCACACTCGAGTCTGGCGAATCCACTCACTCACTCAAGTACTGTGAGTGAACATTGTGAAAGTAATTTGTCGAGAATGTTGTATTCAATTTTACTTGCTTTCTTACATGGACCACTATGGTAAGTGACTATGTATGTATTACTTATGGAAAGTGAAATAGTGGGCGAAGTGGAGCCAAAGCACACTCTCCACTTAAATCCAACAAAGATTCCCCTTTTCATAGGAGTAATTTGAATCCGGCCAAAATACGGACAATATATACGACGACGACTACTTACTACTTTACTACTTCTCGTGGGTGGTGGTGAGTAGTGAAGGAAGATTCCTAATAGAAATTATCGTGCGGTGCTTAGACGATAGACTCAGTCGCAACTGAACTTCTAGCAGTCTCTACCTATAAGAATACTCCTTTGCTGTCTCTGCGGGAAGAGCTAGAGGATTTCAGAAGACTTCTATTCCTAGGTGTCTTCTCAACATCACCAAAAGATGCTACTGCGATGATTTCTAGGATTTATACATGAGCTATGGCTATTTAGAGTGACATG
This sequence comes from Tomocerus nigrus, assembly GCA_019776505.1. NCBI lineage: Eukaryota > Metazoa > Arthropoda > Collembola > Entomobryomorpha > Tomoceridae > Tomocerus > Tomocerus nigrus. The sequence continues at coordinate 43,796 of JABASI010000015.1, read as the reverse complement.
ATATCTGAAACAGCTTTCTATCTACTTATTTACCATGCTACAAGCTCTGCAACTAATGTAGGTACATATAGATGAATAATCTTCCTATAATTCACTTCCTACTGATTATCTATACGTCTTTCCCTCTCTCTCTCTCTGCATCTTCTTCTAGTGTTATTAGTTAGTGCATATGCAACTGTAGATTTCCTAGAGACGTCCTACGTAGCTTACAATTAGATTTGATGGTGTGTAACGTATGCTTGTGTGTGTGTACATAGCTAGGAGGAGGACTATGGCGCATCTTGTAGTATTTCCTTCGACTCGGGTTGATTGTAGAGGCAGAGAGAACTGGGGAAGGTTAAGTTATAGTGCAAGTATAAATGGAGTGCTTGCTCTAAGCTCTTGTGTGGTGGTTGAGGGATTCGTCTAAATGGAGCGCTTTCTCCTCAGCTCTTGAGAGAGATGGAGAATGTAGAGTAAGCCTAAGCTCGAGTTGACTTGCAAGTGGATGGATAATGGAAATGAAAAGAGAAAAGTAGAGGATGTTTTCGACTGTCGGATAAAGTCAGTTGTTGATCTGACACGTAATTTCATTATCCTCGTCTTGTTCCGTTTGCCCTCTCCATAATTTTTTGTTGACTACAGAGCATTACGGGTGGAAGGAAGAAAGGGGCTACAGACTTTCACCGTGTCTCTCCATTTCCGTATAGAGAAAGAGCTCTTTTATAACTCTGTATTGTCTGACATGCCACATAGTTACACTTGCATTAGGAAGAAGAGTAGGGCAGGCAGGCAGGACAGGCCGACGGAAGAACAGAGCCCAAAGCAGCCCACTTCTTCAAGACGAACTGAGTGAGTGCCTCAGACATGCAGTCCGACTATCTATGCCTCTAGTTCAGTTGCACACAGAGAATTCCTTGTGTGTTTGTCTCTCTCTCTAGTAATCTATGTACCTACTGTGTACATGTACACGGCTAAATAGATATAACTCACATCTGTTATAAATATATCCACTCACTGACTCGCTAGCTGTGTGTGGAGAAAGTGGGAGAAATGCTCCCTCATACGTATACGTACATGCATACGTTTCTCAGAGAAAGGAAAAGAAGAAGTCACAGAACGTAGTCGTAATAAACATTGACTGAACTTATGTAGCTTGCAACCAAACCAACAATAAGTAACATGAAAGAACTATGCACAACATTTTACACTCGACAAACAAAAAACGGATGTCCTCCGCTACTCCACTACAATACAATGCAATACAATAATACAATACACTACCCTTCTCCTCTACTTCACAATGGGATCCTCTTCTCCGAAATTCATACGGGGACTATACTTATATACTATAGCCATATATTTTTCTTATATTTAGATACAGAGTTATACTAAATAAATATATCCACAAGTTGCGTCATAAGACAGATAGAAATACTAGTCGAATGCAAATGGAAATAGTAGTGCACCTATACAGATGATATCATAACCATGCTGCGCGGTTGATACATTCACCATGTGTATGTATGTACTGCTTGCTATTTTACATGTTGTGTATTCCGGGGATAATAGAAAGATGGTGGAAGGAGGGGAATGTAGCATTGATAATGCATTGATAGGTACGTAGATAAAATAACTGTAACTGTGGCCTTAACTGAAGACGCAATCGGCCTGTCGGACAATAACGGCATAGTTGACTCGAGGACATAGTCCACTTGAAATCAGTAATAAACTTCTTTCTCCTTTCTCCGGAGCAGAAGTGGATGAAACTGAAGTGACGTGAACGGAAACTGTTGGGATGGAGTGGGGATGTAGCTTTTTATCCCACTCTGCACATCTAGTAGATATAGAGACACTGTAAATGACACAAGAAGTAGACGAACGAATGTGTTCGAGACAGGAAGAAAGGAATCGCAGAGGCCAAGTCAGGATCATCAGACTTCCCTACAGGAAAACGGACTTTTTACTATGCCATGTGCATTCTGTCATTGAATTACTCAGCACCGGTGTCAACTCAACTCAGCCATCACAAAAAACTATGACTACTGACAATATGCTCCACGTCCATCCCTTTTACCCTAAATACACAATTACCTACGGCTACACACATCACAAACGATCACATATTAATTTGCTAATCGTAATTCAATTCTTACTACCATCTGTCTGTCATCTGCTGTTTATATGCTTTGGCCAAAAATTACATTTATCTCTAGCACTCTCTACAAGTCAATTTATCCGTATAACTCAACACATACCAAGTCCTGTCTTTATACTATTGCAAGAGGTACCTAACCTACATGCAAGGAATAAGGTAGCTACTCTCACACATACATGGCAATGGCAAGATTCTTGTTAGTTAGAGCTCACTGAACAAATTGAAGACAATTGGCTTCTCTCTTCTGTTGTGACAGGAAACACAGGAAATCAGCTTGTCAAATAGTTTATCTTATCAGCCACCTACTCTTCTTATCTCTTACTGGCTACTTTATATGTAACATGTGTCTTTTAGAATACCATCAGTACAAACAGAAATACAAAATGTGGATGCAGGGGAAATTATTTCGTTAAATATTTATATTGTTTCTGAGTCTGAGCCTAAACTAAATTTTGTTCTCTGTCAAATAATAATGAATAGTTTTGACGATCGTGTCGTAGATACATCTGTAATTTTTCTAATTTTTGAAATTATTTTTATGCTTTTATTTATATTATTAAACCATTTTGTCAAAGATATGAAATAAAAGCAAATTTTCTATAAAATCATCGTTTGCTAAATTAACTGTCTTGACTGTTCAAATAAACATTCATGAATAAATGCGATATTTTTAGTTAAATAAGAGTTGAGCCTCTGGGCATTTGCAAAAATTAGGTAACTTTTATAAATATTGTCTGCATTTAAGTGCATTTACAAATTAATGTGTGCAAAGCGGTGAAGCTAACAGACTGAGTATACTAAATATATAGTAAGTTCGTAACTGCAGCAAATGGGATGAGAAAATAAAAGGAGTTGGAAGAGGGAGAAAGATATCTAGGTGACTTGGGTCGGCTGGTCGGCAAACAAAATAGCAAGTTAACTTTGTGAGTGGAGTGTAGGGAGGGACTAGGGAGTTTGCTGGGAATTGTGAGGAATATGAAGGATGTAGCTGAGCCAGTTGATTTAAAAGGTGGACTATAGGTGAGCTAGTTATTATCGTCTTTCTGTTTACACGACTCAAGTCATTCTGTGTAGACAAGGAATCATTCACACAACTTTGTGTACAAAAGTGAATTGAACTTAAGCCAGTTGTTGCCATTGCTCCGTCTTCTCACTCGCTCGGCACTCACCATTACACCGGAGAGTCTGGCAAACAAGAAACAGGCGAGAAATTGAATTTTGCCTGTGGCAGGATGAACATAGAAACTGAGGATGAGTGAGTCTATTGAATTGCATTGACTTTACTGAACGGAACTGCACTGAGTGGAATTAAACTGAGGCCACTCCTGGCACTACTACTTAGCCTACTAAAGGAAATTAACTTTCTCTTCCGATTTAACTTTCTGTCACTACGTAGCAGTGTGACTGAGCATAAATGCTCTACGCAAATAATAATTTCAAGCCCTTGTAACGGATTTCACTCCTTTTATTTTTAACTGCATTATTGCTATTCACACTCCCAATTTTCCAAAATAGTCCATTTATTCATTTGTAATATTGAGTGATATTTATAATTTACATTTTTAGAGACAGCTACGTCAATTAGAAATTTTTTTTTTGTGATTGGGACGCCGAGTACAAATTATTTTTAATTAATTAATGAGGTAATAAGTCACATATTATGTAGATTTTCTAATAGAATTCTGTTGATGTATTTCATGTTATCCATTTCCTTTTCACCATAAGTGCGTGGTCTTGTTTATTTTGTGAACTTATGAGAATTAGAGTTGAAAACATTGAAAACAAAGTTTTTCAAGTATAGATCTCATGTTACATTTCATCCTTCCGTGGAAATGAAATTTCTCTACAAGGCTCCTTTATCGTCAGAGGATGTATGTAGGGTGCATGCAGAATTGCTGAAGCAAGTCGTCTCCTCAGCTACATGGAGTGTTAGTGTTTATATTTGCCCAGAAATTCTAATTAACTCGACACAGTTCAGCCCACTCTGTTTTGATAAATACTGGGTTATCTACTCCTACTCGCCGTCAGTTGCTTAACTGAATTAAAATTAAATATCTGCAGGTAACTCCAGTAACTATTTACCTTCTCCTAACAGACGGAACTTCCATGCTAAGACTCTCTTTCCTTATACACACCATCATCGCATGAAACGATAATAATATCCTGTCTCGACTCTCGAGTAGAGTCTTCTTGTTAGATTAGTAGCCATGCTACCATCTGGAGTCACTAATAATCTCATTCAGCTCCTTGTGCGTACTTATCAGCTAAACTCTCACTCTGCTTATTTTTATATACATTTATATGTAGATATATATCAAATAGTCAGGGAATTAAAAAACACTTTTTTTGTTTTTGTTTTTTTTTGTAAAAAAAGGCAACAAAAAATAAAAAAGGCTGCCTATTGCCTCTTTTGCTTTTTTATAGTGGATATCTACGCGTAATAATAGTTGTCAAAAAATACTTTCCTCGTTGCCTTTCACTTTCGCCATTACATAAATAGCAAAAAAATAAAAAAAGGCATTACTTTAAAAAAATTACTACTTATTTTGCTTTTTTCTAAAACAGGTGCTGCTTTTTTGTTCCCTGCAAATAGTATTTAACTCCTTTTTATGTAAATAATTGGCAAAAAACTTCAAACACGTCATAATATTTGCAGATTTTCATAAGCATACGAATTTTGTGTGTATTAAATGGTAGGAGAAAGAATTCTGTCATCCAAATTTGGTAATTGAATTGGGATGTATCTAAGTATTGTATTTTGTGGTAAGAAGGTCGTAGGCGTACAAGAAAGACATGCCTTGGCTGTGCAATGCAAAGTCGGAGTCGTATTTAAGTGTTTAATAATAATATAAGTGGAGTATGAGATAGCAGTTGTTCGGCTACGTACACGCAGCAGCAATTAATCTCTGTCTCCCTCCATACGGCTGCAGACTTTGAATGGTGCCGTCCTCGGTCTCGGTCCTGCATTCCGCTTGCCATATGGAAATTATTGTCATATTAATATCTGCGTCAGAGACTAGGGCAATATTGAAGTGTATCTTCTAACTATAAGACGCATGTGTGCAAATTATTATTTTATTCATGACACCGAGGAATATCGCATTTCATGTCATTTCATTTAATATGAAGATTCTCTGTAGGATATTACCAAATGCCTTACATTTCTGTGTCTATATTTTTTGCCAAGAATCTGTTACATTTTCAATATGCACATACCTCAAGCTGGAGTAGATATTACCTACTTAGTAAAATACATAAATGCTTGTGTCTTTTTGTTTGTAGACTTTGAATAAAAAACCATGAAGAGAAGCTGTTGATTTAGTTGATCTAATTTAATAAGAGAAGTTTCCCTAAGGGAAGAAAATTAGGATTAGTGAAAGTGTAATAATTTAGTTTGTCCCCGACTGTAGTTATCTATGAGTATTCTGTGTGTACATAAAAGTCAGCTGGCTAGGATGGGAAGGTGGCAATAATATAAAAGCGATAATGTAGTGGAAAAGGATGAGATGTGGTGAAAGTGTGTAGATATAGAGTGGTGAGTGAGCTTATTTATTCGAAGGGAGAGAAATCCATTGGATGGTGAAAGTTGAAGGTAAATGGTGAGTAGATAGATGGTTGGCAATATCAGATGATGTAGATGTAATAATAAAATGGAAGATTTGAGAGACTCTCTCTCTCTTTCTCTCTCCTTTTTTGCTCTGTTGACTGACTGAGTGCTTTCTTACGTAGGAATCCTCGTTAGGTACGTACATCCATATACAGTTCCAGTTTCCTTGGACTTCCTTTGGCACGACTTGCTTCTCTGTAGCAGAAAGGAGCAGAGTTCAGTTATGTCAGTTTTAGTCTTGCTGTGAAAGGTCCGTGGATAAAGTTGAGCTTATTGGCTTTAGTTGTGAGAAAGATGAGGAGATGAAGGGATGGCTAGGAAGAGAAAGCATTCCCTAATAGATATACGGACGGAGTGAGTGAGTGAGGGAGTGTGCACATGGCTGCAGAGCCTCGTTACAGCCATTCCATTGCATTGTAGTACATTAGAGATGTATGTAGTGGTAGTAGGCAGTGCATTGCAGCAGTGAGACTTCTCTGTGCTGCAAAATAAATAACATCACTGCATAGGCTATACATGTAACTACATGTACTTATGGATCAGTATTTTGTAGGGGAAATGTGCTTACTTATTTTATATCACTTGAGTGACTTGACTCTTTTTATTGTCCTCTGACTAACAGTTCGTCCGTACAATAAAAGTTTGCAATTATTAGCCGCACATATGTATCGGCGGGCGGGTTTTGCACAAGAGCCTATAGCCTCGCTAATATTTTACCTAGATCTAAGTTCAATTTTGAAAGATATTTTTGTGGAAATAGGAGATTAGATGTAGTTGTGACATTAGTGCAGTAGCTGGGGTCCTGTATATTAGAAAAAGACATTTGTAGATAGATAAATAGGAGTGAAAGTAGGAAGAGGAAGATAGATAGAGTGAGTAAGTGGCTGGCAGTTATCCATAAGGTTTTCAAATTATAGTCTTTGTAGGAAAGCTGATTGTGTGCTAAGGAGCGGGAGAGCGAGAGTTGGATGGACTCATATTTATAGTTTGGTTTCTGTGAGGGAAAGAGCGTCGCATTGGCTTCCTTTCGTGAGTGAGCTATCATTCATGATGTTGATTGTTGGTTTAGTGTGCAGAGAGAGTGAGGTCGAGAGTATGACGGAGAACGTGATATCATAGCTCCTTTCACTGCCCAAGAAAGGAGAGAAAGCAAGTTTTTCACAGACAAAGTCAAAGTAAACGGGAAAAAATTATGTGCTGCCTTGGCTTGGCCGGAGCCTTCTTGCTTTGGCTTATACGCCAAGGGAAGTGGACTGGACGGAGCTGAGGAGGGAACTCGAGTCCAGCAAACATAACTAACAAACGGGCATTACATAAGCCAACTCTAACCACACACAAGCAAAGATAGGAAACAGAAGGCAGGTTCCTCCCGCCTGTCCGCTCTACTTTTGTTCATACTTTTCTCTTATTGTTACATACTTTCCTCTCTCTCTGACTCTTGTCAGCTATTAGTGTCTCTCCAACTGTGTGCCAATGTTCCAGAAGTAAACTAGATCTCCTATTCTCCTTTGACTCACACACGATGTCCAGAACACTCTCTCCGCCAACACTACTCTTCTTTCTATCCCCATCCACCACATCCATAAACCCTCAAATGACAACCATTATGCCATTTCATTTCGAGTTGTTCACAATTTTATAGATGTACCCTGCTTAACAGTTATGCATCGTACTCCACACAAATATCTACCATAAAGATTCTCGTTAATAATTATCCAAATTTTAAGAATATTATGATTGCTAGATAAAAAGTATGCAGGGAAAATAAATTCGACTCTTAATTATCTTAGTCATTTAACAATGTGGATATATAAGTATATAAAATACATGATTTAATTATTTTATTTTGTAAGATTAAAAGAAAGTAAAGTTAGGAGGAAGGAGAAGATTTATTGTTTCTGATTTGTGTGGAGCTATTAGCAGAGTAATTTTAGTGTAGCTCTTATTTTCAGTCAAAGATTGTGTAATTATGTTAACCTCTGCGTCTTTGTTTGTGTGGAGGAGGAGAGGAGTGAGGAGAGGAGAATGGAAGGAGGCAGAGTAGTAAATAAATGATTTTGCAAGTGTTTATAGTCTTTATTATTGGACGGGGAAGTAAAACGTTGAGATGGTGGCAGAGTATTTGGGATTGAGTTGATGCTCTCCTCCTCTATACAGTTAATATTAGTAGATGTAGCAAGAGATAAGTAAATGGTGATGATATAGCGAGAGATGAGTAAAACGATAAGTTATATTGCAGTCTGTATACTTTTGTGATGTTTAATCGTAAGAGCGGGGAAAGGGGAATGAGCGTATGTTTATAATATTGCATGGTGGATGGATATGAAGTGGGTGGCTATAGGAGAAAGTCTCGCTAGTTACAACGTGGGTGGAAGGAAGCAAGTAGATGAAAAGGCAAAGAATAAGAAAGGGCAGGAGACAAGGATAATCGTAGCAGATAGAAATGTTAATAGATATATTGTCGAGAGTGAGTGCTATTGTTGCTTATTCGCAGAGAGAGTCTATAGCAACTCTCTCTCTATTTTTATATCTGTTTACAAAGGGAAGAGAGAGATTATAAAGAAAAGAGAGTCAGAGTCAGAGTCGAGGGAAAGAAAAGACGGATAAAATGGATATAATAATAATAATAAGTACGTACATAGACATTAATATATTTGTGCTATAGCTCTAGCTATAACTCTGTCCGTATAAGAAGAGCGGGGATATAGATAGACGGAGGTGGAGATAAATGTGGAGCAAGCAGTGAGTGTGCATGTATAAGAGTTGGTGGATACATGTGTGTGTGTGTGTGTGTGTGTGTGTTGGTTGGGAGTGGAGGAGAGGAGACCACTGGCATGTGGATGATAAATTCCTGTGGCTGCAATAATCTCAGAATGGTACACGAAATAAAAGGGGCTTTGACCACAGTTATCACGGCCATATATTTATGAGAAGCACCATCGTTTTCCAGCTTGAACTGCTCATTCCTGTAATATTGTATAAATTTATGTGCTGCAAATATTGGAGCTGAGGCTTGAGCTTGAAACTCGGAGGACTCCTCACTGCTTCACTGCCACTAATAGTAATAGTAATCGTCCTCACTCTCTCCGCCGAGGCGAGAGAGAGAGAGCCAAGGGGACAGCAAAGGAGGCCGACGAGAAACACTAGCAGTCGAGCAAAGAGCACTTTCTCTTCCTTTCCCCACTTTCTCATTCCATTCTACTTACATCACATAATAACATGTACATTCATACATTAGCTCCTCTTCTTCTTAGACTCGGAGAATGTGGGCAGAGTGTACACTGTGTGTGTTCACTATAGAAGAAGTAGACGTAGATATTATTACAGTTTACCCGCCATCCATACCACCACTCAGCCAGCCACCATACCACCAGGCAGAACAAGCAGTTCTCTCTCTCACTCAGCTCACCTCTCTTCCTCTGAAATGATATTAGCCTGGTCCTGTGCTGAAAGTACATTGTGTTTCATCTCCGCCAAAGCCGTCCCCACCTATTTACTCACTACATAATACAAGACATAAATACTCGCTCCTTTCTCCACCTTCGTTAACTCTCTCTCTCGCTCGCTCGCTCGCTCCTTTCCTGCCAACAACAACCGCGAGCTAACTCCTCAAGAATCTTAGTCACCCACTCTGACTAAACGTCTCATCCTCCCTTCCATTATATACTTATCCACTGTCATAATATGTAGAATCACTTTCACTCTCCTTTACTAAGACAACTTTACTTTCATCCCAACCAACAAGCAACCCCATTTGCTCTTCAGCTCATTCTCTCCATCCACTGTCTTCTTCTTCTTCTCTGACGTCTCTCTCTCTCTCTCTCTCTCTCTCTTCTGCACTTATATATAGAGGGAGTATCTTTCAGATGTAATATCAAAGATCATTTTATGTCAACCGCTCTTATTAAAATCCTGGTCTGATGAATGGGACTGTTGGAGGAGGAACTGTGAGTGGGGATGCCGTAGACTCGAGCCTTTCCCTACTGTCACATACTTTATGCTCCTAGCTCTCCTATTCTTAGCATTAGACTCTTGTCACGACCACCATCTTCCTCATCTATAGCCATTGAGAAGCCAGAGACTTCTTACATTCCATTCTATTTAATACTCCATCACATTCAACATAAGATCATGTGCTACATCTATAGCTACACTACTACACTCATTTTATCTCCCTTTCTCCACCGCCATTCATAACAGTAGCATATTACGGAATACTCTCTCCGTATTCATACTACATCCATTGTGACCAAGACTCACTCTTCTTTAAGTCACTTTAAGACGACGGAGTTGCGACCAGTTTCTTTCTATCCATATCTAAACATCTTCCTTCTTATACTTACCTTCCTCTTCATAACTTACATACAACACATTTTACTATGCACTTTCCCTATTGATTTACATAGTTTTATTTTTCTAAAGAACCAAACGATATCTTAGCAAAATAGAGAGAGAGAGTAGAAGGAATAATATGTCAGGTTAGATGGCATTAGATAGATAGGCAATACGCTCTGAAGGATTCCTAAGACTTTCAGTTACACTTCAGTAAGCGAGCCTAATGAAAAGTCAAACGTTCCTTCCTCTTCCCTAACAGAGAATTAGGGAATGACAATGAGGACTCAGACTGTCTACTAAACAGAGAAACTAATAAGAAACTATGCAGCAATAATGCATTGAATAGGAAGAGGAGGAAAGCATTAACAAAAGCAAGACACTCTCTTCTTAGCCGTAGATATCTCCTCCTGCCTATTATCCCCCACATTATCGCAAGACGACTGACTATCTTCCACCAAAATCCACAGCACAAGAAACTGCACTCACAATCACTCTAATAATCTGTAACTCCAACCTCCAAGACAATTACACGGAGTTTCCTAGAAAATTATGTCCAAATGAGCTACCTTCACTACTACACTACACTTTCTTATAATATTTACTAATAGTTCTATCTCCATTACTGATCCTTCATGCTCCTATGCCACACTAACATTTTCTATTCATCTCAACATGCATTATGATAATTAGAAAATCAACCAAATAGAAATTATTCGAATAGTTCTTCACCAATTATTACAATTAGCTTGTCATTCGTACGCCAATTCATGTCTGGCGTATTTTAAATGTCTATTTTGACACAAAAGCTTGATTGGATCTCCGATTTACATTGGATTATTCTTCGTCGGCTCAATGCTATTTCTAAATGGAATATAATAGGATCCGAAATTGCATTTAATGTAATTACTTGGTGTAACTCTATAATTTCTTTCTCCTCGTCTTCTGTCTTATTATTATTAGCTACAGATGAGATTACACGCTTTAAGATGCTTTCGGAATTCCCATTTCATTTTATCTTATTACGGGGTTGCTACAATAGCATCAAGTAAATAGGTGCTCCTAGTATTTACATCTCATCCTGTTGTGTACAGTTACTGGTCCACTTGATTCATAGAGCAATATAAACTGCAAGGCATTGCAGTACACCTAAATAAAAGCATAAGTTCTGATCTTTTAGTGCCTCAGCCCAGCTCTGCTTGTAATTTAAAGCATAGCCAAAGCCATGCGGAGGATACTATGAGCACCATTTCTAATCTAATGATAAGTTATATAGGGTTAGCAGGAGTAGGAGACATGCATATTATTATTATTATATGCTTACGGGCATTTGCACAGGTAGACAGTAGGAAAAGGCTGCATAAGTATACTCGTCGTAGATCTAGAGAGATGGGTAGTTTATTGTGCCGTGTTATTGTGTGGAGCGAGAGTAGATTTTAACTTTCACCCATTCCCATCCCGTCCTGAAATCATTGTCGACAACATTTGTCCTTTGTGTTTGGTTGTGGACGGGGTTTGGTTTGTGTGGAAGAGTCAGAGTCTCTGCCTGAGACACCTCGTCCTCGTCGTCGTTTGGAGAGTGCGAGGACGGGGAGGACGGAGAAAGTGGGAATGTCGTGAAGAGAGAATCCAGCTGCGGGACTAAAGCCTTTATTCATGTTCTGCTTCTCCTGTTCGGATTAACAGGGAAATGGAGCCAAGGCGGATGATATTATTACGGGCATTATTACCACTGTGCTGTTATTATCTCGTTTATTCTGTCTCAGCGCTTTCTCCGTCACTTTCCTGTCATTGATCTTCTGGTTGGACGTCCTGTTTTCTCTCTGCTCTAGTCACACTCACTTCCCACACCACTTTATCCCTTTCAAACAAATAAATCTCAAGATGTTTCCATTTCTAAAGAATTTCTCCCTCCATCCTCAGGTGTTTTCTTTTATTCACTCCGCATTCTACCCGCACATATTCCTCACTCTGACACAGATTGCTTTATGTCTTCTCTCTCTCTCTCTCTCTCTCTCAACTCATCACCCTAAACAACATCATCCCTATCCGTTTTATTGTTAATATAAAAGCTACTGAGATGAAAGGACTTTCTTTAATTTACTTTTCCTTTACGATCTGTAAAATGGGATAGTCTGTTATTCCTTACTTTATTGGAAACCAGAAAATTTCAGCTCTTTTATTCAATCCTATTCACGGGCATTAACCAGCATTTGTTTGATTTAAAATCTTATGGCAATACATAAAGCTCTTTTTTTAAAAATAATATTCGTCTTCATTTTATTAAATATTAGTTTTGATGATTATTTAAGAAGAACTTTTGGATCTTGAATGTGTGTAGCTTTACTATTTAAATAGCATTATTAGTCTTGTGTCTTTGAGAACTACTTTGTGTTGTGGCTTAAACTTTGTCTTTTACTCTAGCACCATCAACATCTTTATATTGTTATTGAAAGGGTTAAGTGAGAAATGTAATTTATTCTTGTCATTTCTCGTGTGTGTAATCAAATACACGGGATAATCAGTAAGGAAATTTGGCCAACTCTTGGGCTGCTTGCTCAGTGTGGTTCAAGTGAAATAAGGAAGCTGATGTGAATTAAGTTGTGGTGTTGTGTAGGTAGGCGAAAAGCTTTTATTTTGCACTATAGCTAATGGTGAGAGAGCTAAAGAGATTTCCTTATTCACTTTTAACAGTGAGTGGAGTAGGTTTTTCCCTCCTGTCTCAAACTTTGCATACATTATCAATAATAACGACAAGTTCAATAGGGGAGTAACAATATGTCTCTCACTCANACAATATGTCTCTCACTCAGTGAGTGTGCTGTTGATGTTTTGCGTGGGAAGTTGAGATTTCTACATTTTAAGCAATATTTTAATATCAACATTATATGGTTGAAGCTATGTAAAGCGGGTAAATAGTCGTGTAGTATATTGTGCAGTAGTGTAAAAGGATGGAAATAGGAGAGTCGGTATGAAGAGCGACATAATAATGTATGGTGGTGTTTTACATCATGTGCTTTTGCTTGAGTGGAATAGTTGATTGTCTCTGACATGAATGACATGACTCAGTTGTGACAAAGTTGAGTTCACTCACTCACTCTCAGTTTGTCACTTAGTTTCAATTCTTGCACAGGCTTGAAACTCATTGTCAGAGTCGAACTTTGCAATTGCCACATTTCAGGCGACAGAGAGTGGCAACGTGAATAAGTGGCAAAGAAAGAGAGAAAAGAAATACAAGGCCAGAGATCTATCCTCACTCACTCACAAGTACAAGGATACATGCATTACACACTTTGCATTGCTTGTTTTGTTGTTCCGTCCCTTGTCACATCTATTTATTCAAATCCCGTTTGCTTCACTCTGCTTTAATCCCGTTTCCCTTCTGCTTTTACACACTCTTATCATTTCATGGATTCTTCAGACTAGCATACCACACCTGAAGTCTAAACACAACCTTTAAAATAATATTGTACGTACCCACCTAGCCCTAAACCTAGGTCGGCCTTAAATTATCCAACTTTTTGTTCACCCAATTCTGCCTTATTCTGAAACAGAGTCGTAAATTCCATAAGCATTTATTTCAAAGTAAATATTTACTCGAGTACTATATAAGTCTAACAGGATGCTATTATCTTATAATACTTTATAGTATAATAGTTGATATACATATTTATGTATATATAGCTAGTATATGCTTAGATATATCGGATATAGCATGAAAGAATGAAAGAAAGTCACGTTTGCGTTGAATAGGGAAAGAGAGTAAGCAATGTGGTTGTCTAGTTAATCAAGGTGATGTATTATTATGGTCTACTTTAGCTTTGGTTAGTATGTGGGCAAATGTCGAGCTAATAAATATGAGTTTAGGTCTGATTTTGAGCGCTGTGTTGAGTGAGTCTATGTATTTCGTGTAATAAATATGTTTTGTGTCTCCAGAAATAGAATATTATGCAGTTTAGGTTAGGAGAGAGAGAGAGAAAGAGGGGATCGAACGGAATGAGGGATTTGATTGAATTCAGTTGCATTGACTCGAATCGAATTAGAGTCCTCTGTTATGTTCCCTTATTTATATATTACATTTGGTTATGGTTTACCCTACATCCAGCACAATGCAACTACACCGAGAGACTTTTATTCCTCCCGTCTCGTCCATGCACTCCAAGGCTTCTCCTAGCTGCATTACTTGAATCTAGTAAATCACTGGCATTTCTTTGTTGGCACACAACTATTCACTCACTGCTCACTCACTCTTTGTCAGAGGAGTCTTTGCCAGTCGCCACGACGTCCAATTCAATCCTCTAATGCTACATTAGCCCATCCTGGGCCTCTCTGCTCCACTGAGGAATGCACCAATTGAAATCCGTCAACAGAAAACAATATCGCATAACAATAAGTACACACATAGATTCAGTTCCCAGTTTCATCGACTATAACCACCAGTCACGGATCCCAAGTAGAGTAGCTACAAGTAAGTGACTATTAAAATTTAGCTGCAATAAAATTCCATGGATAAATAGAGGGACTTGAATGGACAGGGGCGACCATGACCTATGCGGCCCTATTTTCTCTTATTTCGCCACAGAGTGTACATTTATAGAGAGGATCCTTTTTTGCCTGCATGAGGCGACGAAGGATTTCCATTCCGACTCTTGTTTATTTATTTTGGGCTGACTAACTACAGACTTTAGTCATGCTCCTGTTTACCTTATTTCCACTACCCAATCGAAAAAGCCCTGGACAGTTCTGCAGAAAAATTATCCCCGCCGAGTCATGCTTATAGAATCCTACTGATATTTATTGTCATGCTACAGTCATCCATCACTCATCACAAATACTCTTGAGTATGAAGACCATTAATTACTTTAACAGAATTTAATTGAAATGACATTTTATTAACAGAAAGTTTTCAAGATTATCGAAATTTTAGAAAACAGTATCAGATTATTATACTTATTCGACACCAGCTTTAATTTGCTTGTATTTATACAATTGGAATCCTGTTAATGTTAGGAACAGGTAATTTTCAACCTACTTGATAGGAGAATTGGTCAAATGTTAGAAAGGATTTGGTTGGTTTCGTTTCGTCAGAATTATTTACGGACTTTCTTGACTGGGCTAATAATAATCTTTTTCAATGGCAAACATTATTAGAATTCTTTGTCCCCATATTATTTCTATTGACTGTGCGGATTTAGAAAATATTAGCTACCCATTATAATCCCTAGCATCAGCCATTCTAAAATTATCATTTGCTCAAAAGTATTAGTATACAGATGTACATTTATTATTAGGTAGGTAGTATTATTTAATTGGCACATCACCTTATAGTAAAGGCTGTTATAATAGTTATAATGTGCAAATATCATTTATTCAGCTGTAGTATGATGTTCCTGGTATATCAGTATACTTTTTTTGTTTTTTATGAATCTAATTTGTAGAATTTTCTATGTGTATCAGCATAAACATCGTTTTATTTGTGCTTGTACTTTATGAAGGAGATTGAGAGATTAGTTCGTCATGTATAGGTAATAGGGAAAAGTGATTTCATGCAAACTGAGACTGATACGGAGAAAATAAAAGTGATCTGTTTGACTATCCGCGGGTGCATTATGTTATTAGGTAGGTATAATTTGCACAGTTGCTGATATGGATGTTGATTCATGAATCTGCTCGACAGCTAAGACAAGTGGGAAATTATTGGAGGCGCCTGACTTTTATAGGGCGCTGCTAGTAGACTGCTCGGAGGAGAAAGAGTTGGGAACAACGTGGAGAGATGAGAAAGGAGCTCATTTAGGAGACAGCTTATCTCTAAGCAAATAAGTAAGTTCTAATTAGAGCTGTCTGTGTTATGTCAACAGCCAGTTATCATCCAAATATGAAACAATTACTGGAATTGAGAAGAGTCGACGGCGGAGAGAGGTTCCAAAGCGAGCCATTCGTTCTGGAGACCAAGTTGTCATGAGGTCTATAAATTATAAATATTTAAGGGAGTAAGTAAATAATAACTGTGCGGCTGTGTCAACCTTTCCCAGCATAACAAAACGGCGTCACGCTACGATTCTTACGCATATCTTCCACAAACTCCTCTCTATTTATATACAGTACGACTATAGTATCCCCCATCCCTATCACTCCATACATTTATAGCCTATCTAAGGAAAACAATGGCAAATCTTGTATGAAGCCATCCTATATAGGATATAAAGCAGCATAGCGACTATATTCATTTATCTTTCTGTGTATTTTAGTCATAAAGATCTCCGTCAGTGATCTACTTAGTACGTACACGGTTCTATCCATATAATAGTTGTTGTTTGTAGTAGTAATAGGGAGCTAGTTGGTTGGTAGGACAAGATATTATGATGATATGACTTATAAGATGGATAAGTGTCTCTTTGTAGAGAATGTGCATATATGTACATGTGTATGTAAATGCGGAGAGGAGAGTTGTTATCTGACAGTGCATATGGGGGAGATTGTGAAGAGCTTTAGGTTTTGACTTTTGTAAGTTGTAACAGTGTGGCATGGCAGAGTGAATGTGATCCCGCACTACGACGACGACTACTCCTTTCCCTCACTTCACTACTAAAAGGCACGGACTGTGAGTGAGCAACTTGTTTCTCCTCTCCCTATAAGCCGTCTACATTCAAATGGGATGGTTAATACGGATTAGAGAGACAGACTGACAAAGAGTTACATCCGAACAGCTACTCGGATTAGATTATGAGAATATACATATCCGAACACTAAACAAATGAACATATGTACGGACTGGTAAATCTCCGCGCTGTAGCACAACCAAAGCATATTATCCCTTCGCCGCTTGATTCTTATAAACAATTTCAGCCTTTGATATCAGAAATGGTGATATGTATAGCGGATTTTGTAGGAGAATGTTGTGTAGTGCAGGGAGTAGTGGAGGGACACGCATATGGTGGTATGTTGAGCAGAGAGAGAGAGAGAGACGGGAGTCGGAGTGAATAGTAGTACATTGTTTGATGAGTGATATCACTGGCGAAACTACATCAACGACAGATTGAGAACAATTTATTCTGTGGAAAGTGGGAATGGAGCTGGGACGAGACGAGATTCCCTTGTTTCATCACTTGAAGCTTGACTTCCCATGCCCAGCCACGACTTCCCTCAACACAAAACTCAAATCATAAAATAACTGAACCTTCTTCTTCTTCTCCTCTCACTCAATTCGGCTGGAAGTGAAAGCCAACCCGTCTCCTTCCTCTTATGCACATCTTCGCTGACTGTGAAAGCTTTCCTAACGTCTCCCAATAACAACATCATCTTTACTAATACAATCCCTTGTCTACAATTATTATTACTTTGTCTAACCATTCCGTTTTATGTAGCTACTGTATATCTTTGTGTAAAAAACGCAACTTACATAGATAATATAAGTTTTATATACTTATGTATATACTTACTGCTTGTGACTTATGCATGCATTTGCTTTTCTCACTTCATTGAGCTTTTAAATTGGAGAATTATAATTGATTTGAGAAATATGCTTCCCCCTATGACAATTGTTAAAGACAGAAATTATTACAAGTTGACTATTGTATTTTTATTTGCTTACTCACTTGTAGTAGTATAATCCTGAAAACGCTTTTGTGAAGGATTTCCTTGTAGTTTGGTGTGTTTAAAAAATGGGGCAGCCAAGCGTAGTGCAAAGAGATGAGTATGAGAATAGCATCTGGTTTCCATGTTGGACGTGTGTGTAGTGAATTCACTGTTTAGAATTTGCTATCCATCTTCCCTTCCCTTATCAGACTTGCTTGCTCGGAGTAGTGGCTTCAATTCAGCTACTGAGTTATGTATCTGTTTGTAATTCTTTTACATTTCAAAGAGCATTCTGAATTGTTGCGTCATGACCGTAAGTTTCAATCTATCATATAATACATCCTTAATAATGATGCTTGCTAAACGTCCCTAGTATAATAATAATAATAATAATAATAATAAAGGCACATCGATTAAGATTTCTATGATTCCTCGCAGAAGATTACATTCTTTTGCTAGAACTTTACTGTACCTATATATATATATATATATATATATATATATATTTATAGACGAACTAATAAAAGTTAGCGACGACATATTAAACTGGAGACGCTAGCATTGCAATAAAAATATTTTTAGGTAGCAACAATGTGTCTAGTCCCCGCTCGCCACTGTACATGTACGTAAGTGTAGTTGACAAATGTGTGTGCCGTGTTTACAAGGGAAGGGAATAGTAGCGAGACGGTGATGAAAGGAGAACGCTCATCTATTTGGTACATTAAGGCCATTAAGTGATGCTCTAGAGATGGTAATGTAGCTTAGACATAGTCTGCTGTGTAATACCTTCATCCTGTAATCTATTTAGAATGGTGGAGTTGTGGTTGTCACGCTAGCCTGTGAAAGAGTGGACTCAAATCACATTCTCGCCTATCATCTCCGAGGGTTCGAATTTTTTGCGTCACATGCTCATTGTTTAGTTTGGATGGCATTCAACATGTCAAAGTAGCTGGCTGGGTAGTGATGATGCTAAGTAGAGTTGACTTCGTTGAGAGAGAGAGAGAGAGAGAGTGGGGCAGTGCAGTGGTAGGAACTAATGTCAGTTCTTAAATGGTGAATGGTTTATTGTTTGCCTTGAATTCAGTTAGTCTGCTCCTACAATCACTTCCCGAGTGGATATGGGATGAATAGGGTGCTAATGGGTGGGATTTGTGTTCACACTCACTCAGTGCAGTTGACTTGACTCTGTCTAGGCACTCACTCACTCCGGCTACTCACTTCCATCCACGGCACCTCACTTCACTTGACTAAACTGTAATAAAGGACAGGACGAGATTGAGAGAGCAGACCCTTCTTCTTTTCATACAATCTGATCATGGCTTGTTGGCCCGTTATAATTTCATCATCCCTCTGCATCTACAGCCACCTTTTACAGCTCAGTCCACTTATTATTATAAATACTAGGACCTACTAATGCCCGTATACACATTAGCCATCATACTTCCCTGTCTAAATCCATAACGTTCAATTTGGATCTATACAGAAAGTCCTGACTACACTGTATAGATGCAGACAAGTTTAGAGAACAAGAGTGAAAACATTCCTGCATTATAACGTGTATAATGTGACTATCTAATAATATTATGTATGAAATGCTAAATTAACTTATAATTATATCTGTGTTCCGCGTAGTAATTGTTCTATGCGCATAGTGGCAAGGAGTATAGTAGAGCGGGAGAGCATTACGTCAGCACAAGTGGGGAATGCGTCCGAAGAAGATGATGTAGTATTTTTACATAATATTATTAGATTGTTAGGAAGGGAAGCCATAGGGAGTTTATTTATTCACACAAAGTCTAACTGTAGTCTGATCGGGATGACTTGTGCACATATTTATGTATAGTGCCCTTATTTACGATGTGGTGAAAAATGAGTCTCATGTGTCCACAGATGATCATCAAATTATGCTAATTCCCTCAACATTCAATTACTCCTGGCTAAAGTGAGCTTTGAAGGAGGAGAAAAGTAACTAGTAACAATACGGCGCATTTTCAATGTGTTTCCTCACATTTTTCGCCTCTCGACTCCACTTCCTTCAATCCTGCATGCCGATCTACATTTACATGGGCCAAGACTGGATTAGACATAAAGTATGCGTTTGTTGTTGGTTGGGAGTGATGAAGGTATAGTTTCTGCTCTGAGTTCCATACTAAGCAGATGATAATATTAAAGGATAAAGAAGTGGTGGTGTAATAATAGGAATGCTAATATTTAGTAGGCGGTTAGTAGGCATTAGCAGTTTAATAGGGATCTATAATCCGCCCAGAATATATTATCAGGCTTTACGTATTAAGGTTTAAGCGGTTATACTCTATGTGTGCCATAGTTTCCTCGTGGCAGATATCTGTGAGGGAGATTACTAGTTCTCCCTGGCCGTGTGTAGCGCCTTGCTCCCACTTCTGGCCGACTGTGGTTCTAAGAGGGCCTAATTGCGCTTAACAAGGAGTAATTTGTCATAAATAATGGGATTCATTTAACAAGAGAATAGTGCCGGCTAAGTATTTAGGCAGTGGTGGCGGGGAAGCGGGCAACAGAGCCAGGCAGGCATCGGATCCGAGCAGTGAGGAGTCTGAGGAGTCTAAGGAGAGAGAGAGAGCCAAAGATTCGCTAACAAAAGGAAGAAGTAAGCCAAAGAGGCGGCTGAGAAGGCCAAGAAGAATGTTGGAGTCGCAAGTGGCTGGAGAAAGTGAGAGGGACGGGGAAAGTTGCATTCTCCAGTTATTTTCAACTTCGTTAACACTTCATGGGACGAAAGAAGAACTCAGTATTTCACTCGCTCACTTACTTCTCAATGCTAACTGCCGGAGTATTTCCATTTTTCTTATGAGACATCTATACTTGTTTCCTTAGGTAATGTTTGGAAGTTTGTACAAACCTACTTAATACTTTCTGTTATTTATGGCCCAGAACTGCGGCTCGCAACCTCCGCCACTCTTTCCACACCTTCTTAAACCCAGAACAAGGGCTATAAAACACTTTATGCACTTTCTCTGCCAATATTTCCTCCCGGCAACCTATTACTACTACACGACCTCACTCCTTCTCATCTACGAACACTTTCTTACCTATAGATATCTATTAGCAGTTCCGTCTTGGCATACTTATCCAGCGCCCCGTTCCTCCCTCCCGCCACATCCATCCAGATACCAAATAAGGTATATCAAATAAATGAATCAGCTCAGAATTGTATTAACGATTTTTCACCTCCTTATTTCTACATTAGCAAACTTTCTTAACGATACGAATGTAATGACCACTTTGGCGTCGGAATCCATGTACTGCATTATTGGTTGCCAGCGGGAGACTCACTACAACTACACCAATAATTACACTACAATCCTCTACGCCTCTTCATATACTTACTTACTTTATTTTATGTCCTGATAAACAAGTGTTAATTGGAAACTCTTGAACTACATCCTATACCTACCCAAGTAATAAGGATTTATGGAGGACACTTATTTATCTGTTGACTAAAAACTACCAATCCCCTTTTATTAACATTTACCCTACACCAACTATTTAACTAAATAAAATAAACTTACTTAATATTTCTCTTCTCATCCTAATTAGAATGATTCTCAAAAGGAATGTACTTACCTAAGCCTCGCTTATGAAGCGAGGGGCGTCGGACTTCATTTGCTTTCTGTAAAACCTACTCTTGGATGCTACCGTTGGATGCTAATGCAATATCACTTTAAAAAATATTTTAAAGAATAGCTAGTGAATCTTTTTTGCGAATACTTACCCACCAGTAAAAATTCTGCTAATTTTGTCCCTTGTAAAGTGCAATTGATTATGAAATTGTAGTGAGAGAAAATCTGCGACTTACATTACATCACGACGACTACGACTAAGTAGACGTTGTTGTTTATCGGCGTGCACGCATAAAACGTCAGGAAATTGCAGTGAAAATAATTGAATTGGGTAATAAAATCACTGTCGTCTCATCACCACGGCCAGACAGGAAGCCAAAAGTAGATAAACTGAAAGGTAGGACAAAATGGCAAGAGATATACAAGAATTATAGTTTCTATAAGGCTTTGATAGGTAAATGACATAGCTGGGTTGCCATTCTACACAATAATATTAATTGTAGGACAGATATCACCTTCATGATGAGGCAGAAGAGTAGTTAGAATGTAGGAGCATGCATTAAATTGTGTTAAACAGAATAAGTGCATTATAGTAGTCCATCTGTTTCTGTTGTGCACTGATTTGGTAGGAGAGAATGGCGATGCAGATGTGGGGAAAGGGAATGTAGTTAGAAATGAACTTTTCAATGATGATGAAAAGTTGTATTAAATGGAGGATGTCAATCTGGCTAATGATCGGACTGTGTGTGTTGGGATTTGATGGTGAAGTGGATGGTGGTGGAAGTTGTGGTAGTAGCAGTGAGTCTTCTAGTGAGTGAGTGAGTGAGTGAGGCTGATGGGATGTGAGGATGAGGAGCAGAGCAGGAGAGCAGCGTCTTGTCTTCCACCATCAATTTCTATAGAGGCAAATGAATATAATAATATCATATCTGTGCATTGCAAGTAAGTAGCTATCTTCCTATAATGATCTATTCGAGTAGTGGGGAAAGGAAGTGTGGCATGGGATTGTTCATTGCATTCTCGCCCTGCTAGCAACCAAATGACGCGTGATTGTGGCTTCTGGGCTGTGGCATATGGTGCAAATGAGAGTTGGACTTTTTCTTTCTCTCTCCTCTAAACGGACTCCTTATCCTTATCCACCCAGCCTAAATATATCTACCTAGGTATATATACAAGGTATATATATATCTATAGGGGCTATATAAATAGGTTGGTCCTTCAGAGTATTATGTAACTATATGGCATGTCACTCTCGCTCGTTCAGCCAGCGTTGGCTTCGTTTGGATGGATTGGCTTCGCACGCTTTCCCTTCACTTTACTTGACTTCAGTAGGGCTCCTTTGCTCGACTTCACTTGTTTTCCCTTAATGATTCCATACTCGACGTAAATACTCAAACACTTTCTGTGAGATAGCCCACTCCTACTTCTCTCACACCCACCCACTACTCACTACTACAATACTTATAGCTTATATATTATTATAGCTATACCTATCATCTTAACTATTATAGTACATAGATAAATATTATTATATAGCAACTGCATGTGGATGGTCATCAGGATCGTTCCCTTCTTCAGCGACTACAGATATATCCATCTCTTTCTTTCTTTTCTCGACGACTTTCTCCACCGACTGGCTCTTTTCCTTTGTTTTGACTTAAGCCATTGCATTGCCACTTCCTAGTCGCTTTCATTGAGATCTAGCCGCAAATCTTTATTCTCCTGGGATTCTCCTTCCCACTCTCCTCACTCACTCCTCACAACTAACAATAACTAATGCTGAGCAACAGCAGTTCACACATTGACATGACAAGTGACAAGCCACCTAAATCTACTACTACCACCGACACCGACTACAACAACAACTACACGCAACAATAATACTTTACTTCCATTCTATTGCATTATAATGCTCTTCTTGCTTACCACCACTCCCACCCAACACTTTATAGCCACCATAGTCACAATATCTGTTGTCAGTGTGACTGAATAGCTTCTTTATATCATTTACTATTTATACAAATAAATCCACATCTCCTCTATCGCTACACTTAATTTATTATTGATTGACATTGCATTTTAGAGTAATCTTTACAGATAGCGATAATATCGAAAATAGGATAATTTACGACCAAGTTCTAAAAATGTGTCATACTATTACAATCACAAATTGTTGCCAATAGATTTTTTACCTTCCTTCGGCATTTCGCTTCCATTTATCTTTCATTTATACATGTAACGATTTTTTATTGATGAACAAGCGTCATGCAAATTTCTTTTTAAAGCCTTCGTCACGACTTTGTTCAATTGACACCATGTACACTAACACAAGATACAAGTAATACTTTACATTGTCAAAGAATGAATACGTTTTTTTAAATTCTTATAACTATCTAATTCATGTTGAGTGAGAAGAATTAAAAAGTGTTTACTTGGGATAATTTGTGCAATGCTAAGTAATAAATATTGTCAAGTCCTTTGTAATATATCTGACAAGCAAGACAACATGTTACCTGGATATATTCTGCTGTAAAGAAACACCTGTACAAAGGATGAACGAAATTTTAATAGCCATTTAATTACACTACATGACAAATATTATTAGCAATAGAAATAATGTAGTCATTACTATTAGAATTGAATAGAATAGATATTGAATTGAATTAGAATCAATGTACAAATACTGGCGTAAATCGTTTAGACAGTCAGAGTTTAAAGTCTTAACACTCTGTAGCTTTAGGGGCTAATGATGTGATTTTCCGCCTTCAAAAGTTCTATGAAGATACATATTATAGTACCTACGATTACCTGCAGCAAAATGGACTTTAATCTGTATAGTGAGTGGATAAGTGTAATTTTTTGCAAGTGTTTAGTCCACTTATGTAACTAACTAATTGATAGATAATAATTTTAGTAATTAGTAGGATGGCTACTTATAATGTTCGTTGAATGTGGCACCTGTCGACTGCAAAGGAATTGAAAGAGGGGATGATTTATTTTTATTAAGTATAGGAGCCACAGTCCCGGCTTTTAAATTCCCTCTGTTTTGTTTACGATTATTATCAATGGGAAATCAAAGTAGTAGAGCTAGAAATGAATGTGGTAGCTACACAGATTCAGAGACATTCTGAGAATCAGTTATAATATTATGAAAAGGATCAAACACCATTAACCAGTAGGTAGCTTTGACTATGACACTTTGGAGAAGGGAACTATTCCAATAAGCATTAGTATGCATTATGTGTGGAGGACAAAGGGAGCGGATGGAATCGGCTCCAATTCAACCATTCAAATGCAATGATACTGACAAAATGAATGGATGCTGTAACTACAGAGAGATATCTGTATATAGCTGCGTTCCTGCCTGCCTTCTCTGTGTTGTCTTTGATTATACAAAGGAGCTGATGACAGTACTAATAGAATATGGGCTGTCGAATGAATGAATGGGATGTTCTTTTCCTAGGCAGTTAATGAATGGAGAAACTTTACTAATGACATGATGGAGCATGTGTTGAGTCTTGTTAAATTGAAACTTGAAATCCTCGCTCACTTAAGGAGCACTTCCCTTCCAATAATATCTGCTCCTAGTTTATTACGCCTCTTCCATGCAGCCAATTCAGCTAATCTACATTGTATACAACAACTGCAACTGCTTAGCTCAATTCCACCCTTGCACAATTACCTACAGGATTATCCCTTAGAATTACAAGAGCAGAGAGCGGTAATTACTTTGATTATGACTGACTAAGTAGTTCGATCAGTGCATTCCTTTCATTTCATATTACGACCATTCTCTATTCATTAGACGACATCAAACCAGCTGTAACTACTTACTTATCCTATCTATGCAATTGAAATTACTCCGTTTTTCTTCCTCTTTTTTTCCTTATCGTTTCTTTAATTATTTTTTGAATAGCCCACACAAAAAATATCAGATTACTTTAGACGAATATTTGCAATCGAAGAATATGACACTTATTACTATTATTGCCTGTTTACAGGAACATCTTATGGGAATACATATAATTCTTTCCTTAACATTTCTTTCAGGTTATCCCCTTTAATTATTTCTTGAATAGCCTACACAAAAAATATCGAATTACTTTAGAAGGATATTTACAATCGAAGAATATGATACTTAATACTATTACCTGTTTACATGAACATCTTATGGGAATACATGAAGTCCCATTGGGTAAAAATAGAAATCAAAGCTAATGGAGGAATCTATGTAGTGAGGGTGCATGAAGGGGAGTAGAACTAGAAGGATGCTAAGAAGTCAGAGAAAGGGCTCGAACAATAGAATCGTGTAAACATGATCGTAAGACTTGGAGCGAGGTGTCTTACAACATTCCCATTTCTATTTAAATAATTCATTTTGGCACAACTTGCACAGGACTTGTCTATTCCTTGCAATATTGACAAGAGACGGATAATTCTGTATGAATTTTGCATTTACCTGGACATGGATAACGATAGGGGGTAGGTTAAAATCCCAATTGTGCTCCTCCTTTTACTCTCGTGGCATAAAATATTTATATTTAGATATTTGTGATTGGTATGAATTGAGTTTAACTTCTCTCTGTGTCTATACTGCAGAATGTCTTCAGTCTAAGATCTGTTGACTATCTTTTTCTGTGCAGATATCGAGTTAGAAAAGGGCGTGATGTAATATGACTGAGTTTCAGTTGGATCGTTGGCTAATCAATAGACCATTATGATGGCTTTGGTTTTGGTTTGGCTATGTTTCCCTGCTTGGCTCGTCCGTTGTTGGCAATTGCCTTATGTTCACGTCACGACGCTGCTCCTTTTATATGGCACATTGTTAACGTATATAATATTTGTGGATGTCTATAGTGCAGATTTGAGTAGAAGACAAAGATGCTATAGTGGTTGTTGTTGTGCGTGTATGATTAGAAGAGGAGTAAAGGGGATGGGGTATTGTGGGGCTGTTTGTGGAGGTAGTGCAGTGCAGTGGCGAGTGAGCAAGTGAGAAGTGAGACAAGATAACTTGATCTGTGTTTTTATCAGATATTTCCGATGTGTAAGCTCGGGAAATGTGTTGGGAGGCAGGAGGACAAGAAAATGAGATAAGATATTAAGTAGGCATTTGATAGGAAGAGGAAAAGGAGGCGAGCGGATCGTGTACAGAAACACCAACATCAACAACTTGCACATTTTTTGGTGTTTTGGGCCTGCCGTGCAATGAATAGCGATTAGGATTCCTTTCAAGAGTTGACTTGGACTTTATGCCTCGGCTAGTTTCCTCTTTTTCTGCTAACGATGACTCTCTGATCTCCTTCCACTCTCCAATCCAACTCTGTATCTATTAAATATAATATACATAGCCATGCAGCTACGGCAGACAGAGAGAGAGAGAGATCACTTAGACTCTTCTCTCGTCGCCCTCTCCTTCTTCATATTGACTTTTGCTGCCCTTATGTCTCTCGTTGGCCTGCCCGCCCTGCCTGCCTGCCTGCTCTGGAGATGAGCACTCAAGTTGACTGCAGTTGAAAGTCTTTCACCGCCTCTTTTATTTTCATCTTAGGATTCAACTAGGCTCCGATGCAACACTATACACTCACGAGTAGTGCACTGGCAGCAGCAGCAGTGCCACTTTAAGTGGATACACACACTCGCCTCTCGCAGAGATACATAATTCCTCTATAGCCAACAGTAACTGCAGTCGAGAGACGTGCGGGAACTGCAGACTCGATCGTGAGCAGAAACTCACAAAGTAAAAAAGTCAAAATGAGACTTTCTGCTAATGTGTTGGGTCAGAGGAAGCCAAGTCGGCTAATAGAATACTATCGTGCAATTGAATGAAATGTCAACTGCCCGTACATGAAAATGAATTATCTACAACTAATATGATCAAATTCTTGTCTACATCCAAAGAGCATGCAATAACCCGCCTATTACTCCACACTACTTCATAATATCTAATGACAGTCGCATTAAATTGCAACAATACAATCCCATTGTGCAATCCGATGTCTCAATTCTCAAGCCAAATGTCTTGCCGAATGAGATGATTCATCTTCTCGCCATCTCATCATTCTCATCCCCTCTTCCATACCAGTGAATACAAATTTCCAACGCTAATGAGATGATGAGAAGATGATTAGCCTACCAAAATACTTTCGCACTACTGTAAAAACATCCATCCCTCACATATGCTCTTCTATCTCTGATCATCCTATTGTAGTTAATAATATTTATCTCTGTACTAAAGACTTGACAAAAATCTCTTAAAGAACAAGATAATACCCTATGAGCTCATGGATTAATTTAATACTACTCCGTACACACATTTTTATGTCTTTTATTAGACAATTACAATTAAATAGCAGACCTTGAGGGTGAAAATGTTTTTTTTAAGTGTACATAAAGGGACAATGCTGCAATGACGATAGATACGAAGATCTGCGAGTAGCCAAGTAAATTATTGTAAGCAGAGAATTTACAAAAGCTATTTTTTTAGGATGGAAGTATATAGAGACATTACTATTTAGGATGATCATGATCTGTTGTGTTAGGGATGTAAGATTTAGAGATAGAAGGGAAATCAAAGAAAGAATGAGACGTGAGCTGAAAAGCGTTTTTTAACTGAAGTTAGAGAGAGCAGGAGCGTGTTGAGTGCAGACGCAAAGTGCTATCTATAGCAGGCACTACTGTACAAATATTGTGAGCAACTGCACAATAGATAATGTATAAAACACTATGCGCCTCCTATGCAACGTGTTATCTGTTGTGTGATAAGAATATTATGGAATAGAATGAGAATGAGATGTCACGACAGACACGAGACGTTAAAGACACTGCACGAGTCAAGTCGAGTGCGACGGGACAGGACAGCTAACGATAAGCTTTTTAAGCAACGTTTCAATTTTAACACTACAGCCCTATTACACTACACTACGCGGCCATGCTATGCTATGCATACAGAGTAAACTAATAATGTTCTCCCAAAGAGCCTTATACAGATGCATTATGCGTGATCTATTAGCAGACTGCACTATAGACACAAAGTTTGGAGGCTGTGAGACTCAGCATAGGATTCTTGGTGTTGGAAAATAAAAAAAAACAAGAAACTTAGTAACAATAAGCTAAGTATTCACGCCAAATGGTGACAAGACATTTGAAGTGACATATCCTCGCTTGGGCTTAAACCAGAAAAGATGGGTTGTTGGAGGGTGAGTGAGTGAAGGAAATGTAAATAGCTCCGCAGATTCTCATTGATAGTAAATGTAGAGGAGTTCTCAAAGGAAGACAAGTTTGCACGACGGACCCTCTTCCTTTCTACTAACACAACTGTAATTGAGGCTTACATCCCATTACTGCATTCCTTTCCAATATTAAATTACTTGGTAAACAGTAAACACATCCATTCGACCCTTCTATTCCCTAAATTATTTTACTCTTCTCCCTTTACTTCGTAAGCACAATTGAAAATGTTTTTTAATTGTGCTTCTTTGTAATTGAATACAGTAGCTACAATTAAATTTATTTATTGAACATTTAGGGGATGAGTATTGTTTTTGGAGATTTCAATAGTTTTGTAGCAAGATGTTTGTAGGTGTGGCTTTTTTGCTTTTCTGTTTTTCTATGGCATATAAATATGAGTCGGGATTAGGCGGAGCACTTTTTATTCGGATTGTGTTGCATGTATAGGCGAAAAAAAGAGGAGATTAAGGCTGTAGAGGTTGGAGAAAGTGTGTGGGGAAATAATAGAAAAAGTTTGTGCCGGTATTATTTATCCGATTAAGTGCAGTGGTATCTGGAGATAAATAGATGGTGATCGTGACATGGTGAAATTGAGATAGAAAGTGCGAAGAGGTTTGGGAGCTGCGGCTTATAATAGCGCAGATTGCACATGGGCTTTGTATAATGGGCAAAGGCATTGTACGGGAGGACAAGTTATGATTACTTAGAAGCTCATATTATATGAGCATTTGGAGATGAGTTGAAGTTTAAAGAGCCGTGTGATTTTCCGAAGGAATCTGTTGGTAGTGAAACGGAGGGGGAACGTTATCCAACCTAATGTAATGGGATGGGGCCCTTTGAGCCCGACATAAGTTACAAAGTTCTTGTTTAAAATTTAGCCAGAGTTGAGGGAAGGGAATGCAAGGAATAAGTGAATGGATCGGGGACAGGAAAAGTCGGCAACTTTCATCACGTTATTATTAGTTCAAAGTCTCGCATGAGACTGAATAGAAAGTGCTCCGTGTCCTCGGATATGGGATTAGGTTATGCACAAGAAAAAATGGATAATCGAGATGGAAGAGGCTAAACTGAGCTGAAGACGAAGCAGACTCTCCTTAAATTGCTCTATCTTTTTTCTGTCATCTCATACGGCTTTGCAGTTCACTCCTGCTCGTGGGACACTCTAACAAGTTCACATAGCCGCCACTCTCTCTCTCTCTCTCTCTCTCTCTCACATGCTCCGTTCTTTATCTCCCCCAAGAAATCCTCATATACTCTCCTCCGCATAAGTGAGATCAAAACAGAGCAACTCTTTTTAGTGTCGCTTATGAACAAGATTCATTGAGACGAAATGGAAATTCCCCACGTCATTTTATTTTAGAAAATAATTTTAAGCATTAATAATATTTGTAGCCAGTGTGGGAAATCGGGAGCAGGGCTTGGTGTTGAAGCAATCAACGGAAATGTCTTGGTCTAGTAGAGCATTTATTTTTGCTATGCTTAAAATTGTGATTTGGAGGAAGGGGTTTAATTGAGTATTTACTAGGTGGTTAAAATGTAATTTACTTACGGTAGGGAGTTAGGGACTTCTTCATTTATTTTAATGGATTTATTAACTACATGCGGAATGCAAATTAAGATTCAATTAATTCTGATGCTGAAGAGAAAGGAAGATTTTTCTTTGCACTAATTTCAGCTTGAATTATTGCAAGTCTAGTGACTCTGCCAAGTATTTATTTAAGTATTAGAAAGATTATAATATCGTATTATTTACATGCAAGTACGTAGAATAGAATATAAGAAAAGGAGAATTTGAGAGTATTGTTTGAGATTTAGGGGCATTTGATATGGAGGAGGAATTTATTTGGTAGTAGCATTTATTCAGTCGTAAAATCAATTGTGACGGGATAGATGTGTGTGTGTGCAGGGATAAGCTAGTCAAATATTATGTAGTTGGAGATGTAATGTGTATTGTCTGAAAGTAGGTAAATGTGAGGAGAGAAAGTAAATATATTGAATGATGATATGTGTAGTTGCATTAAGTGGCTATGTAGTAGCTATTAGGGAGAAAGAAGGGAAAGCAGTGAAGAGTGAGTGAGTGTCTGTTTGGAGATAGAGAGACGGAAAGAGTGGAAGATTGTTGAATGGATCTTGAGCCTATTTATATTGAGAGTGGAAACCCCGCAAGGATAAACAGTCTTTTAAGGGTTTATATGGCGTGTTTTCAAAATGAAATTCCTCGGATATTGCATTTTCACAGCCGAGCAAGAAGGGAATGGAAGGAAACCACGAGGAACACGATGGTGGCTACCACCAGCTCACTCACTCACTCACTTCACATCACATCAACCCATCCAAAGGCAACCGGAGCAAAGCCACCCACCAGTCAGCCCTCCAGTTCACTCTCTTAGCCCACATCTCCGCTCATTCTTCACTCGATACATATTTATATTAATATTACGACACACAACATCACGACCACGTCTCATATTATATCTACATCCCTACTTACTTCTTCTACACACACACAAGTCATACAGCTCACTTTCTCCGCTCTCGTCTTCGCGTTCGGGGGCTACACTGCTTGGCTATAAGTCCACTCAACTGAGTGCACATGTAAAAATAGTTCAAGTCTAGCTACTTGCATATGTATACATCCACTGCCCACCACTTACACTTACACCCCTTCGCCCAATATTATTTCCTAAGACTCGAACAATTCTTTTTATAAGTAAGACTTGTGCAGAATTATGGGAAAACTTGTGCCTTCTATCTATCTGCCCTTACAACACAACACAATACTCCTTTCAATCACTTCTCGCAAATTCTGACATAAGCACCTACTAACAATTTCTCCCTTCTGCCACACTTTCCTTATATAAATACATAACTCAAAAGATTGAAAGAATCACCGCCACAGCTGGGAGGGTCAAGGGACCCAGAACCCCTTACCGGAATCCTAAAATAGAAATTCTGTCTAAGGCTCCCTAGAATCGTTTTAAAGGTTTATAGTATAAGAAAATAAATAATAAACATTGGGAAATTCTTCCTGAATTTGTTCGTTGCGGAAAACTTCAAAACGTGTAAAAATGTAGATTTTTTGCCAAACTGTGAAAATTTGAAAGTATGTTTTGGTTATTGTTTTATGAGGGTTGAGTCGTTTAAACATAGACATAAAATAAATTAAATCATAACCTTAAAACACGAGTGTAGGATATCATTAAAAATGCATAGCATATTGGTAATTATGGGAAATAAAATTTTTTGCATGGGTATAAAAGTGTAGAAATGAAATTTTAGAGTTCGGCTTCTATTCTTGGGAGAAGTGTGTATGAGGAGAGTATAGTTGAATGAGTTTCTCTTTCGAACTGGGTGAAAAAGGAAAGGGAGTGAAGTAAAGAGTAGATAGAGGTTCTCAATTCTCACGATCATCAGTCAGTGAAGAGTGAGTGAGTGAGCTCAGAGTTTCTTTCTAGAAGAACGAGGTTTCTTTTGCTTTTAGCGTTTGCTTGTCTGTTGGTTGGATTTCTTGGATTTGGATATTTTGATGTATGTTGGTTGGTGCTATCTGTGCTGAGGACAGACAGACAGACGTGCAGTATGCATAAAGAGGGAGTCAGTCCGTGCAGTCGTGGTGGGTGGCCTATAGGCGAGTAATGTATGCATCTATGCTGATTATAGCTATTGTGCACTTCTGTTCTGTTGTGTGTGTGTGTTGTGTGTGGAGGAGGAAAGGCTCCTCCATTCTCCTCTCCACTCTTCTCTTCCATCAAATAACATGATCTGGTGGCTGATGACAAGCGAAATGATATCAAAGCATCTGCTATATATTTCAATTTTCAGGCTTGACTTCACGAAATGATTGAAATTTTTTCGTCTGAGCTCTTGGCCCTGTCGCCCTTGCCGAGCACCACTCTCAACAACTGAACTAGAAGTAGAAGGCAGAGAGAGAGAGAGAGAGAGAGAAAAGCCCCTCTTCTTCCTCTGCCTTTCACCGCTCAACCATTCTAACTTATCTACACTGACGATGAGCGAATGGTCTCAAACAAACTACAGAACTACATCCCCGCCCGCCCGCCCGCCACATGCCTCTCTCCACACACAATTCAAATATGTACACTCTTCCACTACACTAGAGTAACAAAAAGGTGAAGGTGTGTTTGTATGTGTGCCGTAACTACCACTGCCGTATCCACTACACTTCCACAACCAGTTCCAACTCCAACACATTATGCATGGAAACAGAATTCGATTCCCGTCTATTTTAACCTCCCTGCAACTGGAAACATAGTTTACATCAGCCCGACTCTCTCTCGCCTCAAGAAATCCGTCCTCTGCCAAATAAAGATTATTCTTTTGCATTTCAATTCATGATCATTGTGCTCTACATATTTATCCTCTATTACTCCCAACCCAATACGCCTTTTCCCATTTCCTACACTCCTCATCCCACTTGCTATCCAATTACTTACAACTCACTTACAATTAATTTTCACAATCCTTTGACTATTATCGTAGCTCTATTCCTATTAACACGATTTATTTCTATATACATTAGCACTGAATTGTGATTTAAGACTTTATAAACTTCATTTTCCCTGGTGTGGTTGAAATTAGCGCTGTGATGCTTTGACAGGCTAAAAATTGGACTAATCGCTTTTCTTAAGACGATAAGTGTATATCTTATCTCGATCTGTATATACACGATGTAACATGCTAATTAGAACGCCAAGAGATTTTAATTTACTAATCTGCAAAAGTGACTCCCGTCCCGTTGGATTACCTTTCGATTTTAAATGAAAATCTTTTGTTCGTCATATGAAACTTGACTACACTTTTATATTTTAGAAAAATTAAAAATTAGAAAAGCATATTAATCTATTGATGCATAAAGATTTTGTCGTCGTCTTCATTGTACAGAGCATTATATAGTTGAGGAAATGATAATATTAATATGCAAGGTTTGCTCATTATTATTTGCGTGTGTGTGCGATATAAATATGTGTCGTCGTGCTTACTTAGATATAGCAAGGTATAAGTTGAAGAAAGGAGGATTTGAAGTAGAGCCGAGATTTCCTTAAATGCTCTTGCGTGGATGTACGTAGTTATAAAGTTGCCTAGATAGCACAATAGATAGGAGGAATAAGAGTGAATGTGTGTGATATGCATGAATGCACAGAAAGGCATCTCCTCCGGCAAAGGCTTACCTTCTTAAATATTTCATCCTTCATCGTATTATCCTTCTCAAGATTCAATTCTATTCCAACGGAGGCTCAGTCAGACAACTTACTGAGCTAGGATCCACGGACGAACTTCAATATCCGCGTACTATCTCCTCCAGGACCCTTCTTCCTTCACTCATTCCTTCAGTCCCTCTCACTTCAACACAAACTCCCACCCCGTCTCCTTAATAACAACAACGCAAACGTCTCTGAGCTATGCAAATGCGGAAATTGCTGTCGTTTACAGCTTTTGTTATCCAACTGCCAATATTCCTCAAAATATTGGACAATTTTCTTGGCCCTTTCGAAACTTAGCAACCTGTACATTGACACTTTAAATCCACAAAAATATCCTCAACTCTGTTGACATAATCATCTTTTATTTGAAAGCCCTGTTCTCAATAACGGGAATTCTTGTAGCTGCCTGGCTACTTCTATTTGAAAGGAATTGTTTACTTGAAATGGCTTTTGCCTAAATGATCGCACTGCAATCTTCTCAAGCCTACATGTAATGTTTTGTATGTAAAAACGTGAAGTTCATATTGGCAAAAAAATATTCTTTCTTTTATCCGTTCAGCAGAGTACTTAATAAAATCAAATGGTACGAATTCGTAGAATAATAATAATAGTGCATCTAAATTGGATTCTGCCCTCTTTTTCAATTTCTTCTTTTAATATTCAATAGTAGGAAGATCTCACAATAATTCACTTGTGTAATAAATAAGTAAAAATGTATACGCCTATTACATTTATGTAAGTATGAGTTTTTACATGCGTAGATACTTACATAAGAAAATGATTTTTATATAACATGAATGCAAATTGCAAATTGTCTTAAGATGAACAACAATTAGGGTTAATGTGGTTTGAGTGGTGGCTTTTGACTTCTTTCGTATCATCATGCAAAATTAAACATTAGTTTTTCTTTGGAAAGGAGACAATGGTACTTAGTTAAGTGTAGTTATGCAATTCTATTTGAATAATGGATACAAATTGAAATTGTACCCGGTTTAGGTAATTCAAATGTGCGGAATGCGTAATAGTAGTCGGTGAGCTAGCTAGGATTTATATAAATGGATATATGTAATAAGAGTGCATAGCTTGAAGAGGCAGGCAGACTTGATGCAATAAATTCTTTTGGTATTCTTGTTGTATGTAGTAGAGGCCGGCTAAGTTAGTGCATTACATGAGGAAGCAATGTTATGTTGGTTGGGAGTACAAAGCAAAATAAAAGTAGGTACCTATGTAGTCTGTTCAAGTCTGTTGTATGTAACGGAGATTTTATTGAAGAGCGACATAGGAGTTTTATTATCAATTTTCCTCCTTGGGCTCTTTCGTCATTTCCCTTTTCTACCTGACTTTCCACTCAAGTGGATTTTTTCCGTTTGACTGAGAGGAGGAAGAAAATCGGATCATCTTTTCTTTATTATTGAAAACCATTTCATTGAAAGTGAATTTATTTTATGACGGAACTCGACTCTTTATTCCTGTCAGCTATATTTGCTGTTTCTCAGAAAACGGATAAATGAAATAAGTTGATTTTGATACATACTTTAATAACAGTTTTCATTTGGAAACATCAAGATGGAGATGTGGAGGACAAAAAAAAGGCTTCTCTCCCTACGTACTACGTTTTACGTATTTACTATTACATGTTGTTGTTGTGATGTGAGTGCATTGGATCGGAGTGGCGGGCGGCGGCGGGTGGGAAAGTAAGTATATAATATTATATAGGGAGTTGCCTGGTAGCTATCGCTGGCCTCTCAGTCTTATTCCGTCTGTACATGCACCGCACTGCACCGCACCGTACGGACTGAATGCTGCGGGAGGAAAGTAATATTATTATGTGTAAGTACGTACTTGGGGCCTAAATAGGTTTGTCTACTCTCCTGAAGAGCTAGAGGCAAGTTTAAGTTGATATAAACTACAAGTAGGTTTAGGGCATTTAGGCAAAAGATTCACAATGAAATTCTTCCATGATTTGACTTTCGTAAGTGCTGCCATGCAAAGCAAAGTTGGAGTCAAGCAAGCAATAGCTACTCCGTTATTTCATTTTATGGCTGAAAACAAGTTCTCATGTCGGTTATTGCTATATTCATCTAATAATATTAGATCTATCCTAATCCACCAACTTAAGGAGAATAATATGTGGGAAGGGTTGATTTCATTTTTCGAAGACCTCATGCCAACAAGGCTTACACTTAATGTCACTGTTCTCTCTCCAGCCCCGCTCTGCCCTGCAATCGCGTAACTTAATACAATCTTATCCATTTCTTAAATAGATTATTCCTCAGCCTGGATGCAAGTAGCTAGAGCCTTTGTCAGACCTTTTCCTCAACCCACCACCACCGCCACGTCCACGCATCTCTCTCTCTCCCTCTGGCCAAATCTACAAATCGAACCACGAAACCGAAACCCTCCACTTCCACGCTTCTCTTCTACCTCAAACATCAATCCCGCCCGGCCTCCTCGCCTTTACAAAATATTTCCTCGCCACTACTAACACACTATTACATACCTGGACGAATAACAATTTAGTATTACTATTACATGACTATCTACGGACTATATTATAGTATACATGGACTTCCTTTCACAATTACAGAATCTACTAAATTAACACGCGTATCTTCTGAGTTGTAACTTTGTCACTATTTACTATCGAGTGGTGCAGAGGAATGTCTTTCATTTCGTTACAGTTTATGGTCCATCCGGTCAACTCACCTTCAGATTACTTCATTCATCCTTCCTTTCATTCATATCATTCTGAAAATGTCTTTGCAGCAATGTCGTATTATTCCTCTGTAGCTACACTAAGATATAGTATACTTGTATTATTAGTCATATGAATATGACTGCAAAGATAAGTTGTTCGGCTCTCAGGATATAATAATAAATACAATAAACGTAAGTACCTACCTACTCCTGTACTTGAGGATAAATTCGTAGATCTCGGCACTTGACTCTGAATCATTCATGTTCTGCACTGCGTCCATTAAATTTACTACTTATTTTATTAGTAGGCATAGGTATTACTTCAATATTTTTCTCAGAACTTTGCCTACAAATTATTTGTTGCATTTCGCTCCCAAATCTAAATGAAAATTCCTGTATATAAATATATAAAGCATCAAAAACTGCAGAAATTAGGTCTTGTGGTCTATTTAGGGACATGATATTATGGCGGTGGTCAACCAACAATAAGTTGTTTGCTAGGCGGATTCTAAATTGGGTTTACAAATCAACTTTCAATAATAGTCTGTATTTCATCACCATCATGTGAAAATTTTATTAATGTGGATTGGTAACGACACTTTTCTGGCTTTAGGACTTGTTACTGTGTCAAATATTTATTATATTTAGGGATAGGAATATCGTTGTACATTTGTTTTGCGGTAGCTAATAT
Organism: Tomocerus nigrus; assembly: GCA_019776505.1. Lineage (NCBI taxonomy): Eukaryota > Metazoa > Arthropoda > Collembola > Entomobryomorpha > Tomoceridae > Tomocerus > Tomocerus nigrus. Next base: position 6,715 of record JABASI010000015.1, on the reverse strand, counting down.
TGAATACACTTCACTGAAGGAGATTTACTATACTTTCAACTTTGAGAGTTGATTGTACTGTCTTCTAAGACCACCGTTTTTCTTTATCCAAACTGACTATATGAAAATATCATTTGAAATTTTCTAGTGTATCCGATCTAAATATATTGGTATCAGGTAGATTTGGAATTCGACTACTATTTTCTACATCAAATGACATAGTAGAATTAGCTAGCCTCATGTGGCCAGAAATTAAAACCTTAGGTTACGCGCAAAAATAGTATAAATGAGTACCTACGTTACCTACCTGAGAGGTTTTATTTACGATTGAATGATAGAGTGAACGTATTTTATGAATGAGTTGCTACAATTGTAGAACACAGAAAAGGGAAGGCATTGTAGTTTTGAAGGAAAACGAGGATTCATTCATGATAAATTCTATTAAGATTAAGAAGGACCTGCTTGTACTAAAATACAAGTGGAGACCATCCCCAGTTTCAAGTGTACACAGCCGCAAAGTTAAAGATACAGAGGAATTGCAATAGTCAAAGGTGAATGAAGTTATTTCATGTAGCCTAAGTGCTGTTTGTCATTTAAATATTCAAAACTTTTAAAATAAAATTCTAAAGTCGTTTTTACGTCACTCATAATATAATTATTCTGCATGGAAAAAGATATTTCCTTTCGATTTGTATATGCGTGTCAGAATTTATTAGCAACGGGAAGCAAGTCCAACTTTTACGATATTTTCTTCTGTGAACTTTTAAAAGTCAATTGTTTGTACTCGACTGGTACTGCTGACTAATCACGTAGTTAAATCCTAAGTAGCTGCGTAAAGTAGAAAACACGTCCTTAGCCACTAAATAGCTTTGAGTTGTCATTGCATCGGTGGGTTATTTTAACTGTACCCTAAATCCAACTTTCATCTTTAGCTACCCAGATAGATCATCCTGCTATAATATGTTTACCTATAAAAGGGTCAAATAAAGCAAAAATAACAGAAATCACAGTTTTATATGGCATGTAGGTAGACTAGGTGGGTAACTCATTTTCTGTAAATTTGTCCCAATTTGTCGTATAGGAAAAAGGGGCTGAACATGAAACTGAACATGAAACAAAAAGCAATAAAATATGAGAGGACATAAGTGTCGAATAGTTTAGCCGGTGGAGCATAATGGTCTATACGTAGATATGTAGTTAGCTATTGTAGGTCGATTATTGAGATTGCTCTATATATACGAAGGGAGTAGAATTGCGAAAAATATATAATAAATAAGGCAGCGGCTTTGGTGTTCTAGGAATAAGGAAGGGGACTGCGAGGATTTTGATTATAAGATAGAGGGAAGGAAAGTAAAGTAACTCTTGCCTTGTCATGTTCTGTCTGTCTCTCTGTGTAGGATCCAGGAGTAAAAAATCTAGTTTTCCGAAATGGCTTTTAACTGCTATTCTTTGTAGTGTGGGCTGAGTGGACTAGTAGGAATATGTTAGAGAGAGAGAGAGAGAGAGAGAGAGAGAGAGAGAGAGAGAGAGAGAGGGATATAGACATTCATCGAACATAAGTGGAGGCCAGAAAGGGAATTGCATAGTTCATCCTGACTTATTGACTTGAGCAACAACTTCGGAGGCGAAAGAGTCAAAATGAAGCTGGCTGGCGGAGAGACGAGAGGGAAGGGACTGTGTGGCGGTGCAGCAGTCCCGTGCTCTTGTCCTCCTATTTTCCTATTGCAGAATACGAGAATCGTAAATGTCATTGACAATAGAGCTCTGTCGATGAAACCTAAAGGTTTATGGCTTTAAAGTTGTCAACATCCGTTGTGGAAATTAACTTGAAGATTTATCTTTGACAAAGTGGAATCGTACAACAGCCATTCTCTGGCTAAGAACCTCCTCGTTGAAAGATCCAGAGAACATTTATGTCCTTCTTCAGTTCCGTCCTGGTTTACAATAGAAAATAAGAAACATTTTCGAGTGTCTCCAAGAAATTTTTTACACACAACTTATATTGACCAATTTATTACGTCTTGTTGACATTACTATTATCTACCCGTATACTTTTCTCAGCCCCGTAGCAAGGTATTCCCTTCCTTATCTCCTCAACGACTACTAATGCACACTTTATTCAGTTGATTATTCTTGACTGACGTTTGCATTTCCTTCAACATCTTAATAGGAGTCTCCTTGTCTTTAATCTATCAATTTTCCTACAATTTATCTCTAAAATATCCTACGCTAATTACTGAGGAATCACATTAATAAGTTATGCTCCGTGGATATTATAATTATATATTCATGTGTTGTCCCTTACACAAAATAAGGTTGACTGTTACATTTTTGGAGGATTATTAATTTCAGATGGCTAGATATTTTCATAAAGTATGAGTATCATTGGTTTTCGACCAATAGGAAAGACTTTGGGATGATTTTGCAGTGCTGTAACATGTCCATGAAGTAGTGGAGTCTCTTCTTTCTCCTTGTCACGAACTTTTTCTTGTGACTTCGAGGAGACTTTGAAGAAACCGACTCAGGGATTCTCCCCATTTTCTTGAAGTTGATTTAGTTTGTTAATACATTTATGTCTGTCTACTACGACCAACACATCGTCCCTCCATGCAGCTCTCAATTCTTGGTATTAAGTCTTCACTCACTCACAACAGCCAAAACCACAGAAGTCGTTGCGTCGTCTTCTCTATTGTTAACATTCAGCTTCGCTTGTCTTTTTGGCAATTCATTTTCTCTTTATCTGGTCAGGAAGAAAAAACTAAACCCTTGCGGTTTTGGAGCTTTATTTTGGCAAAGTTTATAGCAGAATATGAATTAATGAGGAGCAGATATTTATGTTAACATTTCATAAATTCTCCACAAACCAATATTTCCTGTAGTTATGTAACATGTATAGATATAGATATATTCGTTGAAGATCATTTATTGTTTTTAATCACTGCAACTTTTTCATTCCATGAATGACATAATTTTAAGAATTAATAAATTTGAGTCGTCCTTTACGCATAACTTGTAGAGCAGGACAAAATGAATAATGTTCCCACCAATGCAAATCCATATGAACGATCTCTTCTGAATTGGTATGCATCGAACGTATTGAAAAACTTTTTTATTTCGATTCACTACATGCAAGCAATTGTGTAAGTGTTGCATTGCAGCATGGCTTTCATGACTTTGTGATGAAGTACTTGAGATGACATTCGTGGATAGTTGTTAATATTGAATTCCATTGACTGACAAATGATGGTGGATTGGTAGGTCATTTTATTAGGAAATGATATTACTATTAAGGATATTATTATTGCATAGCTAAAATATTTCTGTGAATAAATGGTGGATAGATATTAGAGTTGAGTATTTGTGTCTATTTTATCTCGGGACAAATTGCTTTTGAAAATAGAAAGAAGACGGGGACGGGTGTAGATTTTTCTTTAGCATACACTTCAGCTAATATAAAGAGGGAATATATTAAACAGATTGCAATATGTGATGCATTTATTAAAGCACGCGTACCAGTTGGAAGTCTTTGTGACTTTAATTGTATTGTGGGGTATTAAAACATTATTTGCCCCACTCTACAGCTAATCCATTCAGTAAAATAGCTAATAGAAATCTGTGGATGTTATCTAGTGGAAAGGGACAGAGCTAAATATAGTCGAGCACGTACGCGGTGAATACGCTAAAGTTATAAAATGGTTGTGTAGGTTCTGACATTGCGATCCAGTTTAGGAGCTCCCTATATAGTCAATAGGTAGGCATATCAGAATGTAATTGTGTTTTAACTGTAACGAATTCACTTCTCTTTCAAGTCAACTATGAAATAATACTTGTCAGGGTAAACGGAAATAAAACAACAAGCTTTTGATCATCTCTCCTGCTTTGCTGTTAACTATAGTCCATTTACTTATTTACTGTTAGATAGAAATAAGAGGAGCAAAACGTGCACCCTGAAGTACACCCATCCATAGCGAGGTGGCTCCTATGTAAAAGAATATTCCTGCTGGCTATATATATGGAGTAGAGTTGAATGCTGTAGTGCAATGCATATAATATTGTTATTTAGGACGGGAGGGAATGAATTCATCCGAATTGGAATCCAAAGCCCAGCCAAAGAGATTTTAAGTCACCCGTAAATAATGTTAGAGTTTTTCCTCTTTCGTGTTGCAGTCAGCTAATCTGAAAGTGAGAGAGTGAGTGGATTGCAGTTTGGCTTGCCATAGGAGGAGATGACAAGAGTACGGAATAGAGCCACTCTGCCCTCCACTCCCAAAACATACAGCAACTTTCAAAAATCACAGAAGGCAACACTGAGAGACTGAGAGTATGTATTTGTCAATTGTAGAAATGCACTCAACTGTTCAGTCACATTTCACGGGGATACAATAATATCCTCAAGTACTCGTCCTCCGAAATTTCCAATTGACTTGAGTCGAGTCGATTGTATTCTATTCAACTCAATTCTATTAGCAAACTCCGTGTTCACCATCATTCCCAATTTTTCCTATCTCCCTCACCAGTGACACACTAACGTTTCATGAGAATCCAACGACACACTACTATTATACTTCACAGAACGTTATTCTCTTACCTGTTCAATAACAATCCCACTAGCGCATTGTATTGTCGCATATCTCTAACTATCACACCATACTAATTTGATAGAAATAATAATAATAAATAATATAGTTGCTATTGCCTATACTCTAATCCAAATTGTAGGTATTCATAAAGTTTTCCATGCAGAATTTGCAAATTTTTAAAATAAATAGGAGATTTATTAATGTATCTTCTTTGTTCTTAGGGGCTAGTGTTTTATTTTAACCCAGTAATCCGTTCATCTCCATCTGTCCTTGAAACAAAAAGTTCGATGACAAATGAGTTTGAAAGAAATGAAATTTACTATTGGCAATACAGTTTAGCTGTTAAATAACGAGCATATAATTATTTTACATTCTGATGCTTTACTAATTTACATCAACTATTATTGTCAATATTTGAATTTACGGATGGAAGCGTTGACATAATTAAGTGCAGGTCAATAGTGTGTATTCCCACAATAGGCAAAGTGTCCAGTTTTGCAAGTTGGGTAAGAAGAAGAAGAAAAGAGAAGGCGTTAAATATATATTTAGTATCAAGTGACGTGATGCGATATGAAAGAAGGATGACAAGAGGCAGAAGTAGAAAGAGAAGATGCGGACGGGATGTGTGTGGCTATGGATGGGTGGCAGAAAAAGCATTGACATGTATAAAGGGGAAGTTGGTGCACGCGGTTGTGAGTTCTCACTTTCTCACTCTGTCAACTGAGGTGTAATGCGATGTCAAGCACCTACACGGGATTCCAAGGGACAACCTATGAAGTGTCTGACGTTTCCTCTGAAAAATAGAGTGAATTTTTCAATGGAATGGAATAGTTGCTTTGACGTTGAGCTCTGCCACTGCTCTCTTCTTTTTCTGCCCTCCTGAGTTTGCTGATCTTTTCTTTTTCCTCCGTCCTCCTCCTCTACCTTCCTCGCCCAGCTTCCTCTACGTCCCACACACATCACATCCACAGTCCGACACAAAACTTTCAAAAGTCTCCGTGTCACACAAACCACTTACAAATCTACTTTGCCTTACTGGTCATGCACATCGATATCATCTTGATATAGTAACACCTTTGTGTGCACCATGCGTGTACGTAGGAAATAATTCACACAAGTACAATTTGGATATTCCTTGCATGACAACTTTCAGAGCACGATGAAAACAAAGTAAGAGCTCATGTATTTAATATCAGTAACAGATAATAGCCAGTAGTAACCCAAGAGGGCATATCCTGAATCCTAAGGTTTCTATACCGTTTGAATTAAATTACTAATCTCATAATTTCATCCATCGCATTAATCCGATAGTATATTATTCCAGATGGAAATAGCAGATTAGTGGGTTTCCAGTATTAAAACAAAAACTATTCTCAAATAAAAAATATTTTTAATGCACAGGGAACCAAACAGAACTCAGGACCTACTGAATTTACATTCTAGAAAATTACAAATTATGCTCCATATCAAATGACTTGTACTACTCCATGCGTGTAGATATTATTAGTAGTATCATAGTATGAGAAAACGACTAAGTTTTCTATTCTAAAAGCAAACGTTAGCTAATGCAAAAGGAATAGTGATCCTAAAACATTATCATCTTAGTGACAGTTGAAAATTTGGAGCATTTGGATTCACAACGTTAATTATGTCCGCAAAAAATCAGACAATTTGATGGTAAATGTTTCAAAATTAAGTTCTGTCGCGTGTTACAGCCCTGTTGCTTTTCGAAAACAATTACGATAGAAAAAATAATAAGTAGTCTATCATCAAACCCAATCAAAAAAGAGTTCTAAACAGTATAATAGTGGTGTTGTTGAGTATGTTGAGTACAGCAATCAGCAGGTTCTAAAAAGTCCCGGTCAGGATGAGCTTATGAAGAAAAGTATGCATTTATTACGTGGTCTCATGTCTGATCTCTGCGTAGTCTGACTTTTGCTAAAACTGGGTTTTCCGTACAAAAAGTCAGGTTGAGTGATAGTGCGTGAAGATTTTCTCGCGGACGGCCGTGCAGCATCCTATAGAAACTTTCTCGTGGATGAACGCAGAGAGAAATACTTCGTAAGAAAAAGGCTTGATGGCCTCGAATTACTAAAATGACAGCAGGTGACAAGTCATCCTGCCTTTTCTACATTTTTTATCTCCGCCGATCATGT
>JABASI010000014.1:0-83188 GCA_019776505.1 Tomocerus nigrus | reverse complement strand
CCACTCTTTGGTCAACAATCGTATTTTCTGTGTCAAAACATTGAAAATCAACACCTGTGAATTTTCATCCATTTTCCCCCAATTGTGCATCAACGTAAAACTTCGTTTTGAATCATTTTACAGGGATCATAGTTAAATGGTGGACCCCATAACCCCAGTGGCTCTTGTCAAAATTTTTTGCAAATGGGAGCATCGTTTGGAGCACTGTACACCAAACGAGTACCGTATAGAACATATGCACTAAAGCAAGGACTGTCTCATCGAGAATTTGACACACTGTATATAGTTAGCAATTGCGACGAGTCAGGATCAAAACGCCATTGATAAAGCATGTCAGACACATTCTTTGCCATACATTTTCCACGCTTACTGCCTCCCTGCTCTCTAATCAATTAGCTTAGCCAATTTAGAATCGAAAATATTCTCTAGCCAGCCACATCATTTTTAATAACCATCATCATTATTAAAACAATTGAACATCATTAATCAATTATTACGTAAGAATTTTATTCCGTTACTCTTCTAGCCTCATGTGTCATTTTGACGTATTAACATGCCAAAAGGCGAGAAAAAAGTTATCATAGCAAATGAAACCCTCGGAGAAACTTCCTCCTCCAATAATGTCAAAGAAACCTAATTTTACGGAACGTTGCTCACATTTGCTTCTGAAACCGAGAATGAATAGGCTCTATGTGCATGTAATCAATGCGTTCTATTCAAAACTGCCAAAAGACAAATTTCCATTGAGTGACATGTTGTAGGTATACATAATAGCTACCTATGTCTCAAATATAAACGTAAAAGATAATAACATTTCTATAGATAGGTACTTTCATCGTATTGTGAGATATTTTCATGCACACTAAAAACAATAATAATCAAATATTATTTGATGATGATAATACTATTATATCCATGGTCTGTGTGTGCACACGGCTAAGTTGATTATGGACCCAATGGTTTTATTGTGTTACTGACTCAAAGGGGAAAATACAGGATATCTGCATATTAAACTAGTTAGATTTATTTTCGCAAATAAAAATATCAAACGGTGTGTTCATGACGCTATTATTAAGGAAAACATTTTAACGTAGGTAGCTAGCTACTATTTCATTAATTTAATGGAATAGAAAAGATTTAAATAAACACTCTGTTAATAAATATTGGAACAATATTTTAACCTTTATCTGCCATTCCTTGACAGCGAATATTTTCGACAGAGATTAACATTTTTGAATTCTGATGTCAAATGTGACAATAATATAAATGAAGGTGCAGTTTGTAAATGATAAAAGATCGGCATCATTCTCTTGGAAGAAAGCGTCAAAAAATTTATTACTTCGTCTATAATAGCTTATAGTGGTATGAACTTCATGCATGCAATTCTGAATGTACTATTATTTATGGGCTATAATTTTGAACAGTTATTGAGACGCTATTCATACTCATACTACTCATCCATACTGAATACCTAGTCATATTCATGCAAAATAGTCATACTGATACTAGAAACCCAGTCATGTCCATTAAAACGCAATAATATCGTATTCATACTAATCCAATGTATCCTAAATATTGTTTAAGTTACAACTGGTATGATATTTTTCGAATAGTTTGCTATACCAGTGATTATAGTCTATGTAAATTATGAGTTGATAGTTGATGTGCTAGTAAGGTAGGTACAGATATTATAATATAATGCTAATGTAAAATAAATGAGTACCTGCGTCTGAAAGAACAAAGCTTCAGGCTTTCTGGGTTTGAATGGAAATGCATGGAGAATTTTATTTAGTAGCGCAATGCTATCTGTGTAATTTTTGAAATAAAAGATAAATATGTAAATGAACTAGAATTTACTCTTTGTAGAGAGAGCAGAATTCATGTGGGGCCCTAATGTCACTTATAAATAAAGTCTGATGTTGATTGTGATTTTGGCCACTGTGTGAACAAGCCGTGTACCCGATGTACCTACAGCAGTATGAGTGTAGAAGGAAAACATTGAAATTTTGCACTTAAGTATAGGGGATTCATTGGAGTGTCTAACTCCGGTAATTGCTAATGCATTCAACTCAGGCTGTCATTTCCATAGATTTTTCTTTGAATTCCATGCGGAGCCATGAGTATTTAAGAGAGCAGGAGCAACAACTCGGAAACCTTGAATGCCCATTTCACTGATTTCTATTTGGCCTCGAATCTCCGTGTACATTTTGCAGAAGTAATGTAAACATTTACAACGTCTTTCCATAATCCATTTCAACGTCTTTTATTGGCCTTCTGGTGTGAAAACACAGGTCTAATGGCCATATGAATATTACCACAATCCAATTACCTATACCATGACTCTGGCGTTAATCTGATTATACTCCCAATTGACTTAAATTTCCAATGAGTGCGAATAAATCTAATTTTCTGCATTTAATTGTTATGAAAAGGACGGGGAGGCTTTTCGTAGTTTCTAGATATTCATTTAGCCTTCGCAGCCTTGCTGCTTTCCATGACTTTCACCAGCAGCCCTCAACGTCGACGACTATGCATGCCACGTCACAAATTAGAACTCACATTACGATTCATTTATTTACAGCTCAGCTAGGTGCTCTACGTACATACGCATAGGTAATGCTGGTAATCTACTTAGTATTTCTTCTGCTGCATTATAGTAAGTGCTGGATTGGAGAAAACTACATGTAATTGGATAATAGAGCTAGACAGGGATATTTTTTATTGTACTCCTTTCAGAAGGAATAGAAAACTTTATTTTTGTTTATAGTTAGAGCAACCATGTTTTAAGACTTGTTGACTAAAAGAGAGAAGAATAGCTGTCGCAAAAATAATCCATTTATTTTCACTACTTAAGATATCATAGGAAATGGCGACATGTTGACGACATGCATTTATGCGCCAGCCATATAAGATATTTACTTAATTCACAAGAATAGCAAAGATATAACACGAAAATAAAAGAGCCCCGACAGAAATGGCACGATTATGTATACTTACGTTACTATATTATACTTTCAATACTACTTTTCTCTTTATCTACCTAATTACCAACTATTTTGGGCTTAATAGTATTCTACCTGATGGGTAGGAGCGAGAAATTGATAGAGAAATTGAAAAAGAGGTTTAAAAATTTATACAATTAGATATTCCGAATTACAAAGCTAAAAGAAAATGTAGAAGTCACTGATATTAGAATTAATTTAATAAATAATTTTAATGCAGAGAAATTATGGTTTTGCCAAACTCCTTTTGGAAAGTACTTATCAAATAATTTGCAAAAGACTGTAGTTTGCTGGTTAGAAAAGTTTTTTGTTTGGAAACTCACCCATCAATATTAACTTTTGACGAACGTCGAGTTTTCTGTTCGCAAAAGTTTTCCTTTCTTCTTGCTACATTATATCTTTGTAGACATTCTACAGTTTACGGAGTTTACACAGGGGAACTGTCAACTTTTGGCTAAAAGCGATGTAAGCGTTTTTCATGGGACGAAAATGTGGAAAATGCATTTCATAGCTCACAGTGCTCTAATCCGTATCTTTAATGCTTGTAACTTCTCATTTAAAATAAAATGCGTGCAGTATACATGGAAGTATACCTAAACCAAAATATTATTAAAATGCTTCTGGTTGACTTGTTAGGAGAAGATAGGTCCCTTTCTCTAAACATCTTATTTGTAAAGAATGCTTTCTTTCAAAAAATTTGTTGTAGGCATAAATTGGTTCTTCAATCTTCATCCATTCAATTCCTCTCTCCTTATAATTTAATTCAAGAGCACATCCGCTCCGAATAGAAATTCGGAGACATGATTACATTATCAGTAGTTGCTAACCGTGAAATAGAATAACTTTTCCACTCTTCATTTCTAATTATTGAGCAGGTTTCAATTTATTTCTTATAAATAGCTCTGTCCTTCCTATCACAATCACGAGCAATTCTTTATTCCAGCTTTTTCTAGTCGATGATTTTTCCCTCAATCCCGTTGGGACATTAAATTACAAAGTGTGCCACCAATTAGTAGCTATAGCCATTATAATATATGCATTTTTTGACGGAGACGCATTTATGAAATCAATAGTGAGGAGAGTCTTCTTATATGTATGATGAAATCTTTTGGTTAAAGCCAAAAACAATAGTTATAGGAATCGTTCCTAACCGTAACCCTTAGGTGTTCATATTTGAATGTAAATTCCTACGATAAAATGTTAGACGTGCATATGAATGTTTTCCAAGCCCGACGGAAAAAATTATGAATGCTGAAATGTAGGACAACTTATGCGCACTATTATCAGGGGTAATTTCAACAGTACAATAGTTTTGAGGTTTTCTTTTGAAGAAGAAGATGGTAGCTACAACAGCTCATCCTGACGGCTCCACTCAGAGAAAAATAATTAATCTCCGCTAAAATAAAAGCCACTACAAATCTATCACTGAGATTTGACTGCTATGCGATGTGACTATTATGAAGAAATGTAAAAACAAAAATACATATTGTTTGTAGTATGCATATTCTAATTGTGATGAATGGGAATCGGCCATTGTGTATATTGAGGAGTGGTTAGTGGAAAAATGATTACAGGAGCTTAGACCGAACGCAACGACCTGAATATTGGAAGGAAATCGTATTAGACATTTAGACATATGCCTACTTACCTAGATTAGCAAATAAACACAGTTGTTTACTTAGAGTCATTAGTATAACATTTCCATAGATTGTGATTATAAGGAGTCGAGTCTGGAAATAGTCGGTGGGTGGTTGGAAATGGCATAAGGACACTTTCCCTGTCCATAGGAGGAGACATGTGAGGTAGGTGCACATTGCCTTGTACCATGTTCCTAGTAGTTTAGGAAAATGGATGGACACTTTCACTTGAGACATATCACATTTATAATGCATTCATAGTTTGTCCTAGCGCTACTTCTTGGTAGTCCGCTCATCAAACAGCAGAGTCGGGCCTCGCCTCATGTTTTGCATGCAACATGATCGTTGGCACACAGAAATTCTAAATATATTTACTTAGCAGAAGCGATGTGTAAATGCATGTACGTTAAGTAGGAGGAGAGGGAAAGGAAGGAGCGTCGTTATTAGGAGAAAGAGAGAGCGAGGATACATGCACTGCCAACTACGACCATTTATCGCATGCACTTTCTGTAATAAAATTCGTTTTCATTGTATTGTAGTGTGGAGGGAGAGTAGTTGGTCCGTACTAACTAATCGTAAGTAGATATACATGTTTGTACTTCCATTTCATTATCTTATCTAGCAGATGGTTTTCCGTGCGTGTTTGAATCCGAGCTCGTCTCGTCTGCTCCGAACAACGGCAAGGAAAAGGAAATTAGCTAAGCTATTGTTGTAGCCGTTTGGGATGGATGGAATAGCGGCTGAGTTGCCCAACAGCCAGCCAGCCAGCCGTCTTTGGGCAGCTATGGAAAATATGCCCGGCTATAACTCGCACTTATCTTGGCCTAGAGAGAGAGAGAGAGAGAGAGAGCTAACCCAACTCCGAAATTCAAAAAGAGCAAAGGCGAAAAATTAAGAGACAAGATTATGAATGAGGATTAATGCGAGTTTGCACAAGGGCGCAATGAGGGAAGACTAATGAGAGGTGTTTACCATTGACGTCTTAATTAATGAATCGTTGCTGAGTTCAATAGGAATAGTTGGCATACTTTCAGCTCAAGTCTCAAACCTTGAGTAGTGGCATGGCATAGCATGGTTGGGCCCGGCCTGGTTTTCCCTGCCATCACATCACTCTAAGTAAGCAATAGTTCATCACCAGTTCCTCCCGTCTTGCGTTACTCTGCATTAGTGGCCCTGTCTATACACACACCGCCAGTCAATGCAATTCAATGCAATCTAAATATGGAAAGGCTCTCTTTGTCTTCTTACTTAGCGAGGTATACAGAGTTTGCAGAAACTATTGAACATCTCAAGAAAGGAAGGAGCAACTACCAGATAACAGAAAAGTTGGAGAAAGTAGGCAAAAGTAGACTAACAAGTAAGTAGGCATATACCAAGATGCTTTTCTCCTCAAAGCTTCCATTATAATATCCCTGCCTACTCCTGGCTGTGGCCGCAGAAACCCAAGGAGTTGGTTAGAACTAATGTTACACTTTTCCTGCCTAACATAACATCAGTTAGTTTTACAGGGCCTTTCTCCTCCCGAGTACTCCCAACTTTAAAGAAACTGCCAGGCAGAGCAGAGTCGGTAGACAAACTATTATTATTGTGATTCCGAGCTAGGGGTTAGGCCCTAACCGTTATACCTTACTGTCACTGTTACTGCGGAACAATATTACCTATTTAACTACATCCATACAGGACACACTCCTCTACTCGCTAGACATATACTTAGGCACGACGTCCTCTACCAACAAACGCCAATCCCTCTATTACTAATGCAAATATCTACCTCCCTACTAATCGTAAGCAGCGGAAATTTTGCTGGCTGGGGTGATTTCTCTACCTAAGTAGTAGCTACTACCTTTCCCTAACTACCCACTTTACCTGCCCACATACAGGGTACTTTAAATACTAACCACCACTTTCACTTCACCCACTCTCTTCACATAACCCACTACACACACTGACGGCCTTATAAAGTAACTCCTGAGAGAAAGCACTAGATAAAGCTATCAAACCAAATAGCCTCCTTTGTAGATCTCAAACAGAAATGTCTAATTATCAAATCCACGGAAATTCCTTTTCGTTTACAGAGATTTTCTACTGGATTCTATTGCTAGGAAAAACAGAGAAAGTATTGATTGAATTTTAATATTTGAAAATAATTGAACATGATCTATAAGTGATATGATTAATTGGACACTTTTTTTTACATTAATATTTTGAGTAGAAACTGTCGCCTGGAGTTTTAGGTAAAATTACAGGTTCAATATTTCCGGTTTCTAATTAACTATTAATAGGTATCCAATATTTTGGTTGTGGTTACGTGGACCCTGTATACATTTTCGATTACAAGGAACCTACGGTTTATTCTCATCTGTAGTCTGTAGCACAGTTCATAAAAGAACACTATCTATATGACTATTACTTACCTATGCTCATACAAATAATAATATTATTTAATGCACTTGACGTGAAATGCCATTTATATGTAGGATGGAAAAAGTAGATGATACTTAAAGAAAATTAGATCCAGTGTACTACGTACATACGATAAAATCAACATACATAAACAAATGGTCACGTCTGTAAATACATACCTAGGTATATTTTACAATGAGGTTTCTTGACGAGTTTGGCATTATAGCTGGAATCCTCATAATAATTCCCATCAACATTATCGTCGTATACGGCATAATATTGGTATTTATATATTTATTTATATTTATGCTCGATCTATATTCCCCGATAACTAATAATGAAAGAAAATAGTGTCAGAATCATGGTCTGTTACTGGTATAATATTTCTGATTTCTTTGCGGCGTTTCGCATCCAACGTCACCATCATTTCTTACACCCCAGGGACTATAGGGAGTTGCTAGAAGAATGCAACACTGCAGAGAATCCAACTTTTACACATAATAAAGATTTCCTATCTTTTGCTTAAATAAATTTCTACATAATATTTTGTGTTCATAATCCGAATCTCAGAGCATTTTTTCTGCTGAAACAATAGAGCTCCACTATTGTTCCAGGGCTTCAGGTGGCCTCTGTGAAAAGTATGAGTCTACATACATCCAAAGAAAGTTGTGCTAATTGCCTGAGCAAAAAAGTTTTCTGCACACTGTAGAAAGTGTAATGATGAGTGTATTAAATGTAGACACGTACAGAGTAATGAACATGTAATTTGTGCGTGGTAGGAAAGTTTTATTTGACGTCTATATTTATATTTAGTTTGCCTGAAGGAAGGAGAGGAGAGACGTAGGAGGAGGGGAGGTGTTTTATTTATGTAGGCATTCATGGGGAAACAATTGGAACCTGTATGATCATTGAAGTCGGAAGTTAAGGGAAGAGAAAGCGAGGAAGCGACTAGAATTTCTAGTGAAGGCAGTAAGTGAGTCAGGGTCTTTTCCATGGTGTCATAGATGAAAGAACCGAAAGAAAAGACGGGAATGTTGTCAGAGGAAAGCGGGAGTTCGAAAGTGTAGAGCTGTAAGGCTGAAGAAAAGAGGCGAACTGGAGTGAAGGATCGTGCGACGAAGAAGAAGAAAAAGAGAAATGCGAGCGTTTGCTTAGCTTGGATTATCGTCGCTCCTTGCTGGGTTCCTTCGGTTGGGGTACTCTCTCTTACGTTGCGTTCTCGGTGCGTTGTTGCGGGAGAGGGGAAAGTCGAGAGCGGCTGTTGTTGTTGCATTCGTTCGTTGGTGGCCGCGGATAGAGGACGGGAAGTCAACAGGAATGACATGACATGACGTAGCCTACATAGCAGCCCATTCGGACAAATAAGGATCCCCGTCTAGATGTCTATGGGGATAGGGGGCAGAAAAGGATTTCGGGAGTTGGTTATTAGGGTAGTGGTGGTGCCTACGTAATAATATCGGCGAGGATATAAGTAGTGGGGGATATCCGCTCCTAGTTCAGCCAAGAACATAGTAAAAGTGCCAGTGGTAGTAGTAGTAGGAGTAGTAGGAGTAGCAGGACTAGGGCAGGAGTAGTCGGGAGATAGCAGGAATCTCGTCCGTGTGCAAGTGTAGGAGCGAGTTAGGCAAAGGGTAAGGGAGAGCGTGCGTCTTTGAGTCCTCCATGTTCAGTTCCTCGGTGGTTCGGTTCTTGTGCTGGAATGATAGTGTGACGGGCAGAGCAGAGGAGTGAGCTAGGCAGCAGGCTAGGCAGGAGAGGAGAGAGCTGCTGGCGGGTGAAAGTGTGCAAGAATGCAAGAAACCGTTCTAGAGCCCTCAGTAAAGGCCGCGATGCGAACCAGGTGTGGCATCTCCCAACCTCACTCGCTTTCTTCCTGGCTGGCTGAGTTCCTCTGGACTTTCGCCTCACTTGCCCTTTCCCTCCTTCCACGTCCCACTCCACTCTCTGCTGCCGAACTCGCTCTTTCTTACCGAACCACAGCCACCACCACACAACAGAGCTCTGCTCTCTCACCCACTACACTACTCCCTACTCTTTTACTCTACTACTCCACTACTACTCTATTCTACTCTACTCCACTACTCCACTCTTATAATATTATTATTAAGGCGACGTAGACTGCCTGACTTACGTTCACATTGCATTTTGCATTGGCACTAGCAGTCGACTCCTCAACTACATCAGCCGTATGTATATACATAGAATTGGTATGCTATGGTGGTTACATTATAGGATTGGAGGTGAACGTGAAGAAGGCGTCTTTCTTTGCCTTAACTCAGCTCGGATTGTAGCTTTGCTTTTCCGTCTTGTTTCTACTTTCTACTCCGAGAGTGTATGTATGTATGCATGTATGGCAGTTTTTGCATTCCTATGATTTGATGGCTAGTGGGATATAGAAAGGAGAAGGTTACATAGCTACACTTAACTCTTCCTTTCTTTGTGAGTGTTGTATGTAGTTGGATGCATATGTATGTCTAAATAGCAATAGAAGAGGTGCACTTGGACTACAATGCTGTAGATATGGACGTGGAAGCATTGGGAAGGTCTGTGCAGTCTTAAAAAGGAAGCAGACGGGTGCGACTATTTACTAGGACAGCCGAACTACATGCTAATACTAGACGTTGGGAATAAGAGCAGGAACTGCACTTTCTTTCTCACAGCTCTCTCTCTCTCTTTCTCTCGCGGTTATTCTCGTGGTTATTCTCGTAGTTATTCTCGTAGTTAGGAGGGAGAAAAGAATAAGTTGGGAAGAGACTATGCCTAGCTAGAGAGTGGCATGCATAGGTCCTGCCTGTGTATGAGGCAGCAGGAGCTACTTACTGGCTCATGGGCCAGGAGAGTAGGTGAAAGTGGATGCTTGTTCTGGCTTTCTCCACTTGCTCCCAGCTCTGGGTGCACAGAGACTGTCGGTGCACAGAGAGAGCGAGCGTAGGCACGGCTACGTGTATAGCCAGGCACAGAGTGCGGACGACTGTTTTCTCGCTCTGCCCTGCACGTCTCGCCGTCTTCTCCGCTCACTCCGTTTCCGTTGGCACGAAGAGCGGGTGAGTTTGTCGGCTCTTTCTCCACTGGACTTGGTTGATGAACTGAGAGACGCAATCCGCGACACTCGGCCAGTGCTCATTTTTGGACGGGAGAAGTAGAAAATATCGCGGGACGTCGAGGAGGGGACAGTCGGCAGTAGATCTTTAGCGCGACGACTACTAACCTTCATCCTATTGATTTTATCCGACTTATCTGCCGTACACACTGTCCGTGTACATCTATTGTCGTTGTCATTGAGAGGAGTGAAGTTACTTACTTAGTTGCATTGGGCTAACAAAGCGAACCTCTTCTTCCTGCCACTCACTTACGAAGATTTCACTTGCTATTGCCACATACTTGAGAGAGTTAAGTAAGATATTAGATTCCCGGCTCTGCTCTGCTCCTCTCTCTCTCTCTCTCTCTCTCTCTGCCGACTTCTGCTGTTGTTGGCGAGGAAGAGCGGCACTGAGGCAGCTCGCTCTCTCAGTTTCCGCACACTCTCCTTCTAGTTCGCTTCCATCCTGCAGCCTAGCATAACGAATCGGGAACAAGTCAAGAAAATAGCAAGTGAGGGTTCTCGCATTCCCCCGCCAAAAAAGCCTGCCCCGTCCCGCCGTTAGTAAATACTTAGAAAATAGCATTTTCCTTTCTTTCCCCTTTTCGTTCCACTGTTTGACATCCCCCGGCACGTCTCCCAACCAAATCAAACCAAATCTTCAGCAAATGTGATGTGAGTGTGTGAATGTGTCCACGTTCAGTTGAACACAATAGTGTAATAGAGTAAATATCTATGGTTATTATGCCTTCGTAGTCAGCCTCCCCACTTTTGTGCTCCTTCGTTGTCACACAAATATTACACAGATTTTACACAGCCCGTCGCCAGATCAGCCGCCACCACCGATTACAAGTAGTCAGTAAGTAGCTTCCTCCGCTGAGTTGTGTGTCCACTCCTCGTTACTTCGTGCTGGACACGATTGAATCCTCCAGTCTCTTCTACTCACTCGACTCGTGTCCCTCTCTGCCTCCATGGAGATCTAAAAGTGAACCTCTCTCTCTCCCAGACACTTGTGCATGTACTTAGCACATAAGAAATCCGTCAGGAAGTAGCCCTGCTAACCATCTCATGAATTCTTACTCGCGCCTTGGGAATTTAACTCACATAATAACAAGCACACAGTGTCTGCCTCCTAAAAATTCGAACAGGCGAAAAATATCCAAGATAGTTGCTCCAGTCTCCAGTGAACCTGTCCTCTCCCATTTTCCATTCTCTCTTGCTCTCACTCTGACCAGTTCAAATTCATCTCTCCAGAGTTTCGTGCACTTGTCACTTTAGAAGAGAAGAGTTTATAGCATGACAATCGTCGTCAGTGTCTTTTCCCAGATTCCCTCTTCTCGTTCTCATACTATTTCTCATTCTCCAGTGCTCTGTGATTTGACAACAACTGCAGAGGCCACAGCCACAAATTTCAAACGACTCACCGCATCCTCAATTCTCTGTACTGCGAGGAAGAGCAAGCCGACTTTCAGCTCCTCTGAGACTTTGGTCACCTCACATTATTACAATTCCTCTAATAATATGTGCTAGCATTTATGAATTGAATGTGAGCCCAATCTCAGTATGTTTGGAGGCCTTAAAAGTCACAGTTTATCCAAGCTTGCCCTCTCCAAATTCCTTTCTCAAAGCATGTAAGCCTTCATTCTCATTTACATTTATATATTCTCTCATTTATATATCACACTCATTCATCGCTCACCAAATCAAACTAAATGTAAATACTAACTGACTATAATATAACCTCTAGGAAAAATTATATCTTTTGTGTGTGTATGTGTGTCTATGTGTTGACTTTATAGCCATCAGTAGGAGAGTATACGCCGTTGTTGTCCAACTTTTTCTTGCTCAAGTGCAACTTATTTGCATTTTTATCGGACAACAAGTTACTTACGTACTTACTTATGTATTTGAGGACTTTTTCTTTAGTCAGTCATCACAGTAAAAATACTTACGTAAATAGAGCTGGATCGTAGAAATGATTGCCGCTCTACGACGCAACTTTATATATACCTCTGTCTATTAGCAAGCTAAATTATGTATTAACAATGTGTAACAATGTATTTAGAGTACGGTAGTAACTGACACTGAGATGTACTACCCAACTGCGTTACAACGACTTATTACAGCCTCATTAGAGTTTACTTAGTATTTTATTAGTATTAGCTTGTACCTTGATTCCCTCTACATCCAACAACACTCTATTATGGATATGTTCTGCAATAGCTCTTAATCGTAAGTAATCCTCGTACTAACAAACCCTGGCGTTGAGTCTTCATGTTCTGTGCTGCAGTAGATATCTCTTTCTATGTAACAACTAACAAAGCTCAGCTTTTGATAACTGCTACTCATTCAAGGTGATTTACTTTGGGGGAAAGGTTACTGCTACTACTTCCATTGTGTCTAATGAAAGTGTGACTAGATAGGACAACGGAATTGCCTCATGTCACCTAGACATATAATAGCTACTATACCTACATTAAAAGAGAAACTACGTCGATTGGTCAACTTTCTCCAGTCATCCATTCCAACAAATATCAACTAGCCCTTCCAATATCATTCTATTAATCCCGAGCATGCAGGCTCTATATGACGACATAGACGCTTACTTAATACTTTCGTTCGAGTTAAAAACATTGGGAGGATGTTTCCAACGTAGGGACGTAGGAAAGGCAGGAGTGGAGACCAGAGACCACTTTTCCTCCTTTATTCTACCAGATTGGTCATTGCTCATTGTCAGAATTACTATAATAGGGCCGCTTAGTCACAGTCATCGCTAACGTCCGTAGATAGAATGTCCTCCTGCGACTAAAGACAACTTGCAGCCAGCGTACCAATTTCTCCAAACGTAGATTATATTTACTAGGAGGATGGAGAAGATTCCGGCGAGATCGAACTCCTATTGCTGACTGTGCAACTTTGACTACGCAGTGATGCTCTGAGTCTTTCCGTCTCCAGTGCACTGTCGAAACTGTCTTGCAGTGAGCTGATAGATGCCCGATATTTCTATTCACGTCAATCCCATCTGCTGAAAGGATCAACCGTGTGCCCCGCCTCCTATAACACACTTGAAATCTCCTGTACATCGATAATAAATGACTGGAAGAACATCATATGTGTCACAGAGCTGACACCATTCCGGCCCTCTTGGCTTCAACACGGCTCTTAACACCCGGGTCCTGGTCTGTGCACACACAAACCCTGCCTTGTGAGTTTGTGAGACTTATACATACACAAGTAGGTAGGTACACACATTATAGATTGCAATCATGTCAAGTAGCTAGCCATTCTTTTTCTCATTCTCACAAATATCTCCAACTCCATCCTCGCCATCATATCATATCACTACGACCATCAGTGTATTTGACTACCCATGTCGTTATATTAGGATGTAGGCATAGGCCATCAACAGTCACTACCAGTACCACTAATAGGCACTCATTTTTCCTAAGACGGCAGCCTCGACTAAACAGTGTCTACGAAGTATAGCCCTAAAAAATAGAGTCCAAGATCCTGCATTTATATGGTGGTGGGTAGGTAGGAGCTATAATGCAGGAAGAGATAATAATGTTATGTAACTACATTTTCCACATATCACACTACATGGCCATGTGTTCATCCTTTTCTAATCGAGACACTACATGTAATGTAATAGTACACGTATGTGGTGGCATAGGAGTATCGTCTGTCTCCTCCCTTCACATTCTCTCGGTAACGACTGAAAAGTATTCTCTGGCTGGAGAGAGAAAGACTCTCTCTTCCACTTATCGGCCTGTGTATAGTGTCTATGTATGTATGTATGTATTCTATGTACGAAGGGAAAGGTGAAATCATAGGCATGTCTGTCGGTACGTCTCGTCTACCTATTATGGTCACTGCATATATGGCTGTCGGGTAACTCGGGTACCTTTTCAGGATTGCCGACTATTCCGCAAGGACTGGCTCTAACAGAAGGCTTAGGGAACGGTACACACCCGAGAAACGGCGTCATAAACATTTTCACGAGAATTTTTGCCACTCACAATCATCATCAGTTCAGCTCTCTGAAATCTCTATCTGTACTAGAGGGATAGGTGGTCGTCGTGAGTCTCCATTGCCGTTTACCTACCCGGCCTATCGTTTCTTTTGGTTTGGCCAGTGAATAGCCGCCGTAAATAGCAGTAACTACTGGTTCAATGCAATCCACTGCACAGAAAATGTTCCTTTGGCAAAAATGTAATAATCCATAATCGCTCATCATATTTATCACCCTTGGCATAGAGTGAGTGGATGGTTTGAGCTGCACGGCGTGCTTAGGCACGACCAACTACATCTTTCTTACACACACACACAGTCTGCCGCGCGCGTCCTTCCGTTTCCCGACTAGTCTAGTTCATTCAGCTCAGGTCAAAGCTACTTATGTATTGTTAGCTGCTTACGTGCAGATGTCTGCATTGCTGTTTTATACGATGACATCAGATGAAAGAGCCTATTCAAAGTAGATTTCCATTCCAAGTTTATCAGCGTGCGGACATTGTGCAGATAGTTATGAAAACAGGGAGTCGTGCTAATATTCTGTTTGGATTACCATCACCGCCAGTTCAGGTATTAGTAACTATATCCACGCTCACCCACTCATTCACTTAACTCCACTCCTCTATTAAATAAACACATATCTCCCTCCTTCTCTCCCTTCACACGGCACCACTTCCCAAACTGTTGACATGATCCAATTTCTGAGCTATTTAATATAAATGCGAACGAGATCCGAAGAATAAGCGCACCTATAAGTACAGTTAAAATGATTTACCTTTCGTGCGAGCCGCCCCTGGCATAGGATTACTCCACTCTACATTCAACTACAATCGTTCTCTAGGCCGACTTCAAAAAATTTCTCCTACTCTCTTTTATCTAGTCTCACTTCAATCCATATGACTGCACACAGTCCTAGCTAATGTACAACTTATGTCAGCCGCTCTACTTTCCTCTCCTTCCAATCACAACCGAATGCTCACAACTAAACAGCCGACATATTTCTTTTACATAGGTAGTTGACTTTGTGGCAGATTGCTCCTTCCAGCAAATGTCACATGCCACTAACCGGTCTATCCATACTCATACTTATTCGCCGTTTACTAATTTATTAGGGAATTGTAATCAATACTGCCAATCATCAGGTCGTTTAAAAAACTACTTTTACATTTAGCTTTTGCGTACAAATCTGCCAATCAAAGTTCATTCATTTTGGCTAGCTAAACCAACTGTGATTAAAATCACTCTTGTATTAATGAATATTTTTCATTCATGACCTGTGAATGTAGTTATTTTAATTCACATCCAGAGTATAAGTTACGTTAATGTCGATAAAGGAAAATAATTTGTTTATCACACTACAGGCATTCAGGCATACTGTGCTTGATCTAGAATTCTTTTATTTAGCAGATGGTATTTTAATATTAAATAATACAAAAAGACAAAGACAGGCACAGTTTGGCTATGAAAAGTATTGTATGGTCCCATAATATTTATTTAAGATATAAATTACTGTTCTGCTCGTTTAGAATTTTGTGGTGTTGGGAAGTTTACCACGTTCTAAAACGCGTCGGGCTTTGTGAACACAAAATATGTCAGCCTACGTCAATTACAAATAATAAAAGAACATGTTCCAAGGGGCAGCTTACTGCAGTACACACACTCAGTGGGCACAATATAGTCTGACATGAGGTTTTAGTTATTGAAAAACATTAATGTCGGCTGCTTAGGGTTAGAGATTCGGCTGCATTGTGGGCTAAGTGCTGTTAAAGGAGGAAGAATGTGGTAGAGTGCCATAGAGGCAGAAAACAATTTAATATAGGGCTCATCAGTTTTCCCCTTCTGTGAAATATTCCGTTAATAGCGTTCAAGGGCTCATTACTATAAGGAGAGTTTGGAGAGTGGGGAATTTTCTCTGTTGCTGCACTTTTGTCGTGAGGATCTGGTACACAATCCAGATAGCTAGCTGAAAATAATTACATTGTTCTTGTGTTAAACATAAGTGAAGTATATTAAACAAAGTAATTTCAGTTCAGCTGCTCTACTTATTTATGTACTGCGTATATATAAACATACGCTCTTTCTCCAACTGCTTAGCACACCTACTAACACAAAGCAGACAGACGTACTTGTGTTATATTTGTGAACAAGTCTGTTGAGATGGCAAGAGCCTGTAGCTACAGTGTAATTTATTGCTCTTCCTGAACCTGATTTATTCTCTCTTTAGTAAATAACATTTTTCATAATGATGTACATGGATAATTTGAAGCAGTGAAACGAATGCAAAAATCCATTGTTCTTTTGTTTTCCGTATAAGTCTACAGCCAGCGTCTCGTCTCAGCTGTGAGCTATAAGCCCTTTCTCCTCTAAGAAAGAAAGATGAGGGAAAGGGAGATAATACGCATACAAAGTGGCGAATGTTATTTCTTCACCATTAACAAAGGGGATCTATGGCTATATACGTACTTAACATTAAATTGAGATCATTACAAGAATAGGAGTCCTTTGGCTCGTACTTATTCACAGTTATTCATGTGGATCTCTTCGGAGCCTTCCTCCATTCCAGTTAATATGATTTTACATAGAGAATTGTAGTTAGCAGTGGATTCGGGGAGGAAGGGAGAGAAATAATGGAGATAGCTTCTCGGGAGTCATTGTATGTAATGCATACACTTGACTGGCGATGAGTGGCTGAAGAAAGCTGAAGATTGATGCTGTGAGTGAGGTTCGACGCTTGAGCTGGATAAAAATTCCTGGCTCTGCTATATCCCTCCACTTTTCACTCTTTTCGGGGAGGATATGAATTTGAAGAGGAGTCTAGCACTCTCTCTGACTCCCAAATTTCAGAGCTTGAAGAATGCATGCAAACAAAGGTTAGAGGAGGGAATAAAATACAAGTCTGCAGCGCCACGGCCACCACCAGAGTAATGAATGCCATAGAAATATTTGAGAAGAACGGAAGGAAAGGGAAAGGCTGACGGCTTGCCTCCACAGCCGAGTCACAATGAGACAGCAAAGCAAGGCAAGGCAAGGCAGACATAAATAAATTGAGTGGAGAGAAAGCAACGGAGAGAGAGGATGTTAGTACACAGATATGTATGTATGCATGTTCCAACAAAAAGAGTAAGTAGAGCGTAGCTTAGTCATCACAAGTGAAGTCAGACATCAGGAGGAGATAGTAGGCAGGCAGGACTTAGACTTTCGAAGGGAATTGTGGGCGAGAGAGAGAGAGAGAGATAGGAATAGATACTTTTAGTAAGAGGCGAAACAGAAGGGCAGTGGTGGCTAAAGTTAGTTAGTTAGGAGGCTGGCTGAGTAGTAGAACGAGAGGGAGAGAAAGAAGAAGGAGAAGAAGCTGAAGAGAATACTCAAGAGTCCAAGGGGCTCTTCAACTCAGATCTTTTAAGCTTAGGTGCTAGCAGCACTTGACATGTAGCGAACTAAAAGTAAATATCCCTTGACATAATGAAGTAGACTTGATATAATGAGAACTTTGAATTAGATGACGTGACATTATCTCCTGAATTGTTTTGTTCAGCCTCTTCAGATACACCCGCAGCTTAGACTCATTAAATTGGCATTAACTTGTAATTGCATTAGCATTTAATAGGCTATCTATTGATACTTGTCTTTTTTGAGGTATGAAAATAAAATTCCGTTCTTCCTTGCTATCCATAGGCAGAACAAACTAAACGTAAGCACTACTTACTAGGTAGGTAGATAAGTAGAAGAAGAAGAGTCTTGAACTGATCTGAGTTGGAATGAAAAGGATGTCTGTACATAATCCCCGGATGAAATCAGCCTTCGGGAAATAGACAAACAGAATATGGATAATAAAATAAGTGTTAGGCCCATTTGTTGCCAATTTAATGAGAGAATGGGGAGTGTGCTGTGCTTAGGTTTTTTATTGTCATTGTTATAGAGGAGGCTTAGTTTGAGATTGATAGGATGGGACGATAGGCAGAGACGAGACGGCAACTGGTGTAGCTGCGTCCTCACTTCACTCTAGTTTTATATGTAGCCACTGTGACGAGCTGAATCAAATCACATTTCATTATATTACAGTAGATCATATCCTGTTAGAAAACTGTGTCCTAATGTCCCTGTCTCTCTCCGCGATCTTCTCACTGTTCCAGCGGAAGACAGGACACGACAAAAGTATTCCAGGGGCTTACTGCTCTCTCTCTCTCTCTTGTACAACATTTATTTATAGCTGCCACATTGCAAAGCCTAATGCTCATGTGGCTCGCTCGCTCGACTTTCTCCACACGGCCAGATCCCTATCTTCGGGACATAGGGAGAAAGCAAAGAGCGCGGACACAATGAGGTGGAAGGAACAATGCAGACAGACACACACGGACGTCAGGGCTGCAAGGATGTCAGCCAGAGAGATGATAGACATCGGAGAAAGTGGAGTAAGTATCACTCGGCAGCGACAATGACTTTCTCCCTCACATTGAATGGGATAGAAGCAGGCGAGGCAGGCGGGTGAGGATAAGGAAGGATAGCCAGGGCAGATAGCGGAAGTTCTTGAGAGCCTCCTCAAGGCTTAATGCTGGCAAGACAACTCGACTGTGTCTAAGCCCGTGGAATTATGTACGGAATTTTACGAGTGCTCACTTGAACAGGAGGACGCCCGGAGTCTGGCCAGAGACCTATCACTTCTACACTGGCATTGCACTGTTTTCGCCAGAACAACCGCCTTCTTGACTGCTCAAGTGTTTTGTGGGCGAAGGGGAAGTGGAGACAAGGAGTAAGAGCAGTCGAGAGGAAGATATTACTTGCTCCTTCCACAAATTCCCTGCCTACTTAATGTTTACATATTTAGACATGTACACAGAACACTTCTTCACAGAGCAGCCACCTATT
Organism: Tomocerus nigrus; assembly: GCA_019776505.1. NCBI lineage: Eukaryota > Metazoa > Arthropoda > Collembola > Entomobryomorpha > Tomoceridae > Tomocerus > Tomocerus nigrus. The sequence continues at coordinate 64,190 of JABASI010000014.1, read as the reverse complement.
AGCACTCCTCTTCAAATCTACGACTACGACCTCAGGCAATTCCGTCTACCCTGCTACCTACCTACTTACTACCCACCTACCTATTTTTATACCTACTTCATTTTTACAACAGCGCCATTGTGAGCATAGGAAAAATATTTCTACCCACATCTCAACCCTCTGAAATTGTCATATGAGCAAATTCAATTCAATATCCTTGCTTTGACAAGCGTGGGTCCTTCGTTTTTTTCCTTGTGGAAGACATTTGTCAATTAATTTGCTCTAATGGAAGCTTAGAAAAAGGAGACGTATGAGTCATACTTGTATTTACGAAAGGAACTCTGCGCGAAGCAGCCTCAGTGGATAATAGTTACACCGTTACGGTGGAAAATGCACTTTTGCAGTGTTTTCATCCAATATAAATGTATTTGGACGGGAAAAGTCCAATGCTCCTAGGGATACTCTTCAGAATGCTATATAAAGGCACTTAAGTAGGAGAAAAATGATTTCGCCAACTGCTTTGGGAAGATTAGCTAGCTAACGTACATTCATGCGTACCAGTTGCAGGGGCTTTACCTACTTTTCGCGCTTGATGGAACAAGGTATTACACATTAAGCCAAATCACACTTCACGCTAAATTGCTCCTCGACAAATATCAAAATTTATTGATCAAGTAGGAAAAAATCTTGCCATTAGAGATGTGAACTGTGGCATTTGCACAAAAATATTTCTTTGACAAATATTAATGTAAAAATTCTCGTGAGAATGTAATTGAATATATGAAAGGCGTAATTCATAAATTCATAATCCATTTCCATGCTTTCACCTATGCAAGCCCATTCTACCGAAGTCATGTAGTACAGAATCATAGGAATATAAAAGAGGATTTTCTTCAATAGCGATTTAATCATTTGGTAGTTTGGAAAACTGCGTAGGTGGCAGTTACGTATACTACGGAATTAACTACGGCTAAGATTACACGAGGAGAACATATGCATTGTGTATATATTACTTTCAAAATGGTCAATTAATTGCTTTTACTGAAAATTCGTGTGCTGAATGCCTGTTGTTAATTTTGTAGACGTTTTATTTAGAGCAAATTTATTCCAGTTAATACATAACAACACAACTCCCACCGAACTCTTCTACTCAAAAGTTTAGTTTCCCTAACTAAATTTTTGACTAGAGTAACATTTGTTCCTTTTAATGAATTATTTTTGTTATGAATGCAATAATAGTAATAATAGATGAACTACCATACATGCTACGTTTATACATATAAAAGCACTTGGTTAACCAAAGCGGATGTAATTAATTTGACTTTTAGTTCAACCGCATTACACAACGTCGTACAATATAAAAGTCACTCTTTCTCAACTTGGGTATCTCCTTATTGTGGATGAATTGGTTACATGGTTGCATCAGTATAAATTGTTTTTATATTTCATTAGAGATAATGAAAACACATCTAAAAATAAATGCCTGTCTAATAAACCGACATACTCCATATATGTAGAAACTCCATTATTTGGTTTGTTTATTGTTCTAATTCTTTCGTGCCTACTTTGGGGATAACTTAATTACTTGGAATTTTCTAGTCTCTAGCTTCTTGTAGTATTTGTTTAGGAAAAGAAAGGAAGGCGGATTGCAGCAAATAAAATTAAAAGAACAAAATAATATCAGTGGCTCTGTTTTTGTGTCTACTTTGAGTTTATAGCCAATGACATTTGCTCACGAACTGTGTCAGTTTTTTACGGTGGCATTCGTAGAAAATGTACTAATTTTTTACAATTAACAAGCCATGAAGAATGCAATATTTCTTGGTTTCGTGTAGGCTAAAATATGTTGGTGAGTAGGAAAGGATTTTATTTTGGTGGCTGGTGGGATCTCGGTTGGGTCAGTTATATTTCTAAAGGAGACGTAATAGAGCAGACGGAATCAGTGAATGGAATAAGCCGACTTAGCGGAATCCTCATTGTCCGCACATTTCCAACATAATAGATATACACAAGTGGGAGCTAATATATTTGCACAGGCCGTCATTACGCCTTGTTCGAGTGTGATATTATGAAAGTGACTAGTAGGCAGACTACTGAGGAATACTTGTTGATGTCTTGACCTGAAAAGAGGCGGCGAGTATGGCGACTATCCCAGCTCAAAGACTTATGGCATCACTTTCCTCCTAAGTTTTGTTTGTCGACTCACTGGCAAGAGAGACGGAGGCAAGCCAAGCCAAGAGTTGCAAAGAAAGTAATAGGGACGATAAGCCGCAGTAAGGAAAAGCAAACCAAGCTTAAAATTGTGGCATTAGTCTTAGTCTTGGGCCACTCCAGTAACTCCTCCACAGAAAACGAGAGTCAAGAGTTACAGCCACGGCAATGCTATCAAATTATGTGATTTGATTAAACCAAAGGAATTTAATGAAACTTTATTGCGTAGAAACTTTTAGCAGCAACTTTTTCCTAGATACACGCCGAAGGTGACAACTTATTTTACAGGCATATTCCAACTTTTCAACCTACACAGCTGTTCAGGCTAAATTAGGTTAGCTAGGCAGAAAGGCCAGCTGTGCTGTGATTGGCGAGAGCTGTAAATTAATGCTCTGGAAATAACCTCAGCAATCATTGCTAACATAATGGATTTAAATTGTACCTATTGTTATAAATGTACATATTAGCTGAGGTAATAAATAGTTAAGGTGTATATATTATTCATACGTAAAGAAAATATTTTTTCGTAATAAGAATGAAAAGGAAGGGCAAGAAAAAGGTGGTTTCCTAAAGAGTAGACGATTCACACATACTCTAACGTGTGTAACCAATGTTGACGGTATAGAATGAAACGGTAAACATCACATGGGCAAAATTTTGTCCAACATCTGTTAGCCACGATTGGTGGTAGGTAGTTGAGTGTAGTTCGGTGAAAGGAGCTTATCAAAGGAGAATGGTCACTGCATGCTATGTCGTAGGTATTTACTAGCTATTTGGTTTGGAAATAAAGAAATAGCAGGAACTGGGGCACTGTAACAGTTCTATGAGGAAAGTAAATAAAAAGGTGAACGGAGCCTGTGGAAATAAAGAGTGGCTCTAGAAAAAGGGAAATATTTATTGAGAAAGCTTAGGGAAAGGAGTTTGTAGGACACGAAGTTAGGGAGAGAAGTAAAAGACGACGGGCGCATTGTTGTGGTCTGCGGCCAATGAAGCATGAATACAAATGCGTTCCATAGGAATGGAATGACCATGCATGTGCCTATAAGTACACCGACTGTAATTTACGGACATATAAAACGGCTCGATGATAATCTTCAGGGTATAATAGGGATTAATGAGTTGTGAATGTTTTCAGGCTGAAAAATGCAATTACCGAAGAGGGAAATCGGGGGTAATGTGATTATAGAGATAAGTGGTGAGTGAGTGAGTGAGGGAGCTTATAGGCAGTGGTGGTCGTCTCGCAGCTTATAAGGATAATAATTGAGTCGGCTAGTTGAAAGAGTAGGAAGGGCACACAATAAATGCTTTGTCCTTCCCCAATAGTATGAAACCACCTCAGAATGCTCCACAAAATGCATATCTGTACATAGCATCGCTAATACACACATCTGGAGCAGAGTCACACACAGTCACAGGCATAGTCATTAGTTATTGTGGATCAGTGACTGGTGCTAATAGTTGGCGTCTTCTTCGACGAACGCTACAATGAAGCTATGCATTAAGCTGCTGTGTTTGAGGAGTGCGGGAGTGGTGAAAGGTAGTTAGGGGAGCAAATATTAGCTATATGCACAGACAGAAGGCGATGGAGAAAGCTGATATGATGACATGAATAGGTTTTCATTGTATCTTTTGGGATTATAAATTATAAGTATGAGAGGGATGGCCAGGGCCACTGCCTCGGCATTTCCCTCTTCGTCTCGTGGTTAAGAATGATGCAAATTGTGTACGATGGACTACTTTAAGTATATGCACTTAGAATATGAGCTCACTCACAATCAGCCAGTTAAGTTGGTTCATTGTCAGTTGAGCTGAGTTCAGAGTAACAAAATCGATTTGTGATTTATGTTCTGCTGCGTTTGACTTGATGGGATCGATTTTCACTCATAGGGCCCAACTGGAGTAAGAACTCATTCTGTTTTTGTGGAATATTAATCTTGTTGTTCTCTGTTTGAGCGTTATCGTACCTTCGTATTATCGTATCGCATTGTACTCGTATTGTTTAGTGCGGAGAACTCAATGTGGCTTTATATGGATCTTTTGAATGTTCACTTCTACACAGTAACTGTATGTAAGTAAAAGTAATACTCTGCTCTCTCTCTCTGTAATTCTTCCTGTTTACCAGCTATGTAATGTAAAGTAATGTACTACTGTGCGGAGACACGATCTATATCGTCCTTGTTAGAGCTGTCCTATTACCTCACTACGTACATCACATCACATACTACTACAGAGCCTCACAGCACACTCGAAATCTTTTATTCACAATCTATACGGCCATCTCTACGGTTATTACACAACATCCGTATTTATTCGTCGTTTTATTCCTCGTGTCCCATGTACTAGTATGTGTTGTCTGGTGGACTCTGTGTCACTATGTTGTATGTAGGCAGTGCCTAGCTCCGTTCTATTAAATATGAATATCATATGAGCCCTATCTTTCATTATGTGTCCGTAGTTCACCCCGACAAGCCAACTCTCCCTTTCGCTCTCGCTCTTTCGCTCTCTTTCTCCTATTAAGAGTAAACAGATGAATACTGTACTGGCTGTGTATAGGTAATAAATAAGAGCCGAGTAGTGTATTTTCTAGCTTGGTTACTTAGAAAGTTGGATTTCCATGTTTCGACTGTCCTTGTTAAACGAGTTTCGTAGTAGTACGTCCCATAGAGTCTGTATGTATGTACTTGGTACTTTTATTTATATTAGTGGACTATTGTACTCGTATGTATTTATTGCTACATCTAATAATATAATCTTTACAATATGTATTGTAATATTCGTCTGGCCATGCATCGCCCCGTAAATCTGTAACGACCTCTCTATGTATCTATCTATCTATCTATGGGTAGTAAATAATATGTACGTAATGTTGTAGTAGATGTACATTGTAGTAAGCAATTTCCTAGTCGAACGGTTGAGTTGGGGCAGAGATTGTTGTAGCATCATTCTCTGTTGTCTATGTGCAATATTAATACACTGTAGTGCCTCTATGTCTGTTTGATTGTATCTGTAAGTACACAACTCATCTATTTCTCAGTGTCTGTACTTTATAATATATCTGTACATTTATTATGTAAGCAGCCATCTCTTTATATGTAGTCCATGTATTAGACTACACTTTCTACTTTCTGTCCGTAAGTCCTAATGTTGTAAAATGGTATGGATGAATGTACATATCTATCTGTAGCCGAGAATGTGTGTCATGTCCCTCTCTCTCTCTCTCTCTTTCTCTCTCTTTATATTTCTCCTTACTAGCTACCCATACGTATGTATTTACTGTTGGATTGCATTGCAGACTTTCTTTCTGTTTGTGAATCTTCCGCTCTCACGCTCGCATTCCTTTCGCCTTCTTGCCCACCAACTCCACCAACTCCTCTTCACTCCCTTTCTCCACTACACAAATATAGACGGCAGCCCTTTTCTCTCACACACGAAACTACATTAACTCAACTTACTCTGTTACTTACTTAACTGGATCCCTCTCTCTCTCTCTCTCTCTCTCTTTCACTCTCACTCATACTCCGTTATAGACAGTGCACATATAAAAGGCAGTTGACGTTCATTATATTTGTATTATTGTATGTAGGCCTTGGAGAAAGTACTTTACGTACATATTGTGCAGCTGAAGAGAGAGAGAGAGAGAGAGATTCTGTGAATTTGTCTGCCGATAGATTTTGTGACACTCTCAGAAGTAGTTGCAATATTTCTAATATACCTAATAGAGAATGTAGGGAGACAGGATTGTTTTATATGGGGAAAGTTGACGTCCCGTGCATTGGCATGGCTGCATGCAAGTCTCAGCTTTGTAAGTCTTCTTTCCTTTGACTCAACTTGGAATCCTGTCACAGTCGGCCACCTTAACTAAATAAGTTGAAGCATCCACCCAGTCACAGTCAGTCAGTCAGGCAGGCAGGCAGGCAAGCAAGGAGGCAGGCAGATACGTAGAAAGTAAAAGTAAATAGGAAAAGCAGTGCACTCAAACTACGTGCATACTTTCAACTTATTGTTAGACCTCAAAGTCAAAGAGTGGAAAGCCAAAAGCAAAGTTAAAAGTGGTGATAAAATAAATTCCACACTTCAATTCACTTTAACTTACTTAAAGCTGGAGAATACATAATATTGCAGTCATACTTTTACTTTCTTCTGCCTGCATGTCCTTTATTTAGCCCTGGAGTCACAAGATAGTTTAGCAGATATTACTTATCTTTTGAAATTTCGTATTCAAATTATACTGCACTGTTTTAGTAAGTAAGTCAGAAGTGGAGAATGAATGCTGGCACGTACGTATCTCTGCTAGTAGTCCTACATACATAAATAGTACAAGTAGGACAGACTGAGTAAATAGGGAGCAGACGACTGTGCCGACTAGCAAAACAATATCTTTGGCACTTTCTCTTTGTAGTAAATAGGGAGAGAGTAGGTGGCTTTGAAAATTTGAGATTTCTAATAAAACACATACGTAGGCCGTAGGTTGGTGGAGGGAGAGAGATGAGAGGCGAAAGCCCTTGCAGCACTAGCAGATAATAGTTCACTGAAGATCAGTCAGAGACGGAGTGAGTATAGATGAGAAAAGACAAGGCACTGTAGTAGCCGCTCAAGTAAATGGATCTTAGACAAATTCAATTGTATGAAAGAGCAAGTGCTTTCCTTTCTTTGATGTCCAGGAAAACATTACTTAGTCCGCTTGCCTTCCTCTCATTTTTTTATTCCCTGTCGTTCTCTCCATTTCGCTTTTCGTCCTTTCAATCTCCTGCCTACTAGTTACACACAAATAGATATAGCTCCCTGCTGCTGATGCATATGTATGCCTAAAATTCCCTTTCTTCTTTCACTGACACACGGCCACATATAAAATCCATTACCCACCATACATAGCTTAGCTTATAATAGCTATCTACTACCTACCCCATATCTCTCCGTTGGCATTTCCACGGAAGAATGCAGAAATGACGCTTTCTCTTGCACAGTGCTGGAAGGAGGAGTGCTGGAAAAGAAATAGTCACGGCCAGGCAGTAGTTAGGGACGGAAGAAGAGCTCAGTTATGTATTTACTTTTGCATATATAGGGCAGAGAGATATTAATATACATTTGCGAGTAATCCACAGGAAGACATGCGGAGAGTACCTACTGACAATGCAACATGTTCCTCCGGCCAATTCTCATTTGATCTCCCGTCGGTCATCATGTGCACTGCATTGTGAGACAGAGTCTTATTGTTCGGAGTCATGCAGATTCCACCTATTCCTCGGTGCACACTTTAAATCGACTGCTTTGTGAGGGGAGGCACTGACATGACGCGGACCGTACTTTCTCCCCAACCCAAACACACACACACACGTCGTAGTAGTTTCTGCTGCTAGTTGTTGATCTGTGCCTGGACCCTGTGCCAACTCCGTCCGTCCCATTCTTTTCCACTCATTCCCTTCCATATGAGAAAGCTTCCTTCTTAGCATCTTTCCCTAACATTTCATCCGGATTCCTGAATTTCTTCTGGCATGAATCCTGACTGCCTCTGTCATAGCAGCTCAGGCAAAATAATCCACTACGCTCCTTTATACTTCCTTCCCTACTCCCACTTCCTTCTGTCTCTCTCACTTAGCCACTAGACTCCTCCGGCCTAATGTTTAATACACATGCCTCGTCTCATTGCATTTCCTTCATTTAAAGTGGCTATAGCCCTACTAGGCCATAGGTACACTTAAATTTGCAATATTTAGTCAGAGCCTCTGCTAGAAATTGGATGGGCACAATATTTAATCCAGTCACTACTCTCGCTATATGCAAATGTGCACCACTCTCTTCCGACTTGGAGCTCACTCTGACCAAATCACCTTGTTGTAGTCCTTTATAGTAGAAATGTGCTTTCTCTATAAGTATACTAGGAGGATGCAGAAAGAGAAAGCTAGAGTTGTTCATACATTTATACATAGGAATATATACTATATATATGCATAGATTATATATGGATGGTAGTCTCCTCCCTGTGTCATATTTCTGTCCATATTTCATGTATTGTCTCATCCTATTATTCAAAACTGGGAGCACTCCTTGTACACTCTCCACGCTTACTTGGCTACCAACCTATGCATGAGTAACTTACTTTCCCCCGTTTCATTATTTTGTGGCATTGCTACATATTGTCATATCCTTCTCTCCGGCTACGTAATATTTACAACCGTACTTTGCATTTCTCTTTGCATTTACATTTATTCTCACTACACTTAACTTTGTTGAATTCCCTCCTTTCTCTCCCGCTCCATGTCCTCCCTGCCTCTTACTCTACAATTGGATTCTCAAACAGAACCATTTTGCATTTTACTGCTTGCTATTTCAACTAGTGAACCTTCTTTCCTTCCTTCTCCCGCCTCTAAGCACAGTCAGCAGCAGGGCCTTGTGAGTGTTGTGAGTAAACACATAAACTACGATAACATATTATTACATATGCTGAGCCTATACTAAAAAACCTTCGAGTAAATACAAACTACATCGTTTTTCACGTTCATATTCACTCTATTTACACTCTACGACATTTACATTTCTAAATGAACTCTCTTTCTCTCTCTCTCTCTCTCTCTCTCTATTTACACTGAATTAGTACATCTCGAGTTTTGTCTATTAGCACAAGGCTTTTCGACATTGTCTGAGGAAACTTTGCAAATAAAAACCATATTTTGTAATGTGTAATGTGACAGTTTTTATGAAATAAAAGGTTGCCTATACACTCTGCACGTATTATCTCCACATCGCAAAATTAGAAGTGTCGCTAAAGCCCCAGTCAATATTTGCCGACGGGATTTTCTGAATAAGAGCAGCTACTTATTGCAAAATGCTATAGAGCCAAAGCCCTTATCTTTTCCTATTATACTTAACATTAGTAGTTCAATTATGTCTTTATGTATTTCCTGTGCTTTATCCCTTCCTTCCTGCACATCGATTTTAATATTAGCCTCACAAGAGAAATGTCTTAGAAATTGCTATTGTCTGCAAGGAAGTTGATAATTTGCAATAACAAAGCTCTTGCTTCACTTACGTTGAGTGTTTACTTATGTATTACATTGGATGCTTCTCTTTTAAACCGGATATAATTTTACTGTCAATCTTCTTATAATTCACCTGTGCATGCATTAAGATAAATAATGTCAGAAATTGTAGCTTAACCACCACTAACTACGTAAGTAAAATCGTTTTGAATTTTAAATCTTACTTTCTCCGTACCTAGTATCTTAGTTTCAGATTCCGCCCCGTTTGATATTTCCGTCATGACTAGTCAGCATCGAGAGCCATGGCTATTTTTCCTATTTTAAAAATGCAGTAAATTTTGGCGATTTAATTTTTAAAGTGAATGTCTCTATCTACCCCTTAACAGTTTTGCCTCGTTTTACTAACATTCTCCAGCAGTTTTAGTAGACTTAGTATATTTAATGAGTACAATGCGAAAATCTAAAGCAGGTTCTATGTTCTAAGAATGTCGTAATTGCAAATTCTAAGTGCCTTTAAGAGACAACGGAAGGGTTCACTTAGAAGAAGCTCCGGCGGTGTTCAATGAAAGCTCATGACGTTTCAATTGAATTGCCGTTCAATTAGCCGTCTTTTAATTAGCACTCTAGAGAGTAGCGTGAATCTACAGTCTGGTATTGATGACTCACTGTTATCTCACTTGATTAATTTATTATTTAGCTGATTGACAATTGCTATCACCCACTCCACATTTGGCTCGTATCTGTTCTGTCTGTAACTGTGTATAGAATATAAGTAATCTGTGCTGTTACATATTACTTAACTTTTCACTTGGTTCGTGTACGTGTACCTTCCCAACTTTTCCGTCTACCATCATTATGAAATGAAAGCTGAGAGCTCTGTGCTGCTTTCTCTCTCTCTCTCTGTTCCATTTTATATTATATGACCTGATAGACTCAATGTATGTACATCTCTCTCTCTATCTCTCTCTCGCTCTATTCTGTCTCTCTGTACTATATTTATTATTATGAATATCTCTCTCTCTCTGTATCTATAGTCGTCTGTGCGCATTTCTCCCTGTATTGTATTCACACACTATCTGACCGTATCTTACTCTTGTGCATGCACATCCGTCACTAGACGCTAATAAGCTGAACTACTTAACAACACTCACCTCTCACTGTATTGTACTGACTGTCAACTGTAATTATTGTACTTTGTTGTTACATGTGTTGTCGTAAGCTTCAGTTCCTGGAGGAGAAATATATTTTCAGCTAATTTTTTATGACTTCTTCAGGACGGCCGGCTCGAGTAAGGGGGCAGGAGGGTCACCAGGCAGCTCTGCTGGGGCTGTCACTCCAGATGCCACTAAAACGCCACCTGTACAGAACAAATCTCTGCAAAACGTGAAACAAGATCAGCATCCAGCGGTGAGGCAATAAAAATCCCATTTTCTTCTATCGCTTTACTATGCTCCTTTCCAATACTCTTTTTTATTCAATTTCCGCAGAACAATTCTCTAGAAATTTAAGTATGGAGTTTCATTATAAGTTCCTGTTTTTACAACTTAAAATTCCCATCCCAAATCTTTATTACATAATACACTCTGTGAGGATATGGAGTTACGACGCATATTATGTTGAGCGAGATATCATGTTTATATTTATTTGTCCTTAGAAAATAAAAGGGAAATGTAAACGACATCAGCCACAAGTACTTACTACTATACCATATATCGTTAAATGTAGCAGAATAGAAGCCACACGCAAGACATTTTCTTCCTCAGGGTCTATCCATTTCAATATGGAACGACTCCATAAACATTTGCTTAACTTTCTGTTGCACAATTTGAATTTATATGCTAAAATATAGCCAGTAGCTACTAGCTACCCTAGGTAAATTCTACCTGTGTAAAAATCCACGTCGCTATTTTTAAAATCTCAGTATAAGGAAAAAACGTGACATCTAATAAATTGTAATATAGAACTTTTGAGTAGTTTCACGTAATGATGTGATATGATCTTACATGCCAGCATCTCTTTATAATAATGTGCAGAATAATTGCACAGGAGCTTGCAATATTGATTTCCAGGCGACCTAGCATAGTATGACTATGACGTTAGTAAAGCAGCAGCGGCTCAACAACCGTCGCAGGTGCAAGTCATATCCGCATCAGACTATAGACGACTATAATTTTTTAGTGTTAGCCAATTCAAAAAATCTGGGGAAAGGAAGATTACTAGTGACGATGGCTGCTCTAGCAAATTAGACATACCTCCGGGCATTCCTCTCCTAATTATCTCTCCAGAAACGTGAAAATGGTGAATTATATATTTGGGGGAAATGGGCTTTTCCTCAGTGGTCGTGCCTTTCTACGAGGTTGAAGGAAGGGGAGATAAGAGATCCACTTGGGCCCTGAATTCCAAACTTTACCAATTTTTGATTAGTGTTCTACAATCAATTATTTGAAAACCCTAGCGAGTCAGACAAAAGAAGGACTGGGTACACAGAGCGATGGTGAGGGATGTCTGAAGAGGATGATCAATACATCCTCTACATTATTTAGTATTTTATTCTTTCCTGCCCGCAAAAACACTCTATACGCATTCAAGTTGCATGTATGTATGTGCCCTCGCTATGAGTCTGACGCAAAAGAAAGGCAGAAGAAAAGTTTTTCTCGGAGCAGAGTTAGAGAAACATGGTAGTAGCTAGCTACCTACTTTCTCATACTATTAGCCGAAATGGACTCTCAGCCTTGCAATTTGCAGTTCATAGTTCATGGACGCTTTTCTCTGTGCACATACAATAAGTAGGCACAACATATATTTGCGGGAGACGTAGATAAGTGTGCGTGATCTGTCTGTGCTTCTAAAATTGAATAGAAGAGCAATAACAGGAGTAGGAGCAGTACAGTTAATACACGTCTACAAAATATTGGGAGCACGAAAGGGAGTTAGTTATAGAGCTGCCAAACCGTCTTTAGAAAACACAGGTTTATAAACAGAGCTGATAATATAGTAGAGATTCCTGTAGTCCGTCCCATGCAGCCCTCTTAAAGCTTTTTTCTTAATGGCTCAGTCGGCGATTTAATAAAGTTTTTGTTTACAAAGGTTCCTAAAGCCTTCAGCACACAACTGTATTTGCTGTTTCCTTTTCAGATGGCTTTCTGGCAGAACAGATCGATTTCTTTGGTCGACATGTACATTGACAACACGGAGTCCACGGATTCCGTTGGACAAATCAACTTCAGTCTCGAATACGACTTTGAGAGTATGACCCTCATTTTGAGAATTATACAGGTAATCGCGCAAATGCATCACTTAAAAATTATATTTTCTCCTACTTTCTCCGCAATGGCCTTTTTATAGACTCTTTTATTGTCCTTCTCATCCAATCCATTTCCATCCTCCTTCCCAAACCAACTTCACCCTCCACCACTCTCTGTCTGAGCTCAATTATTACCTTTCAGTATTTCATTACTTCAAATCCCTTTTCATTTACCTCTATCGTTCTCCTATACGAATTAAGTACGAGAGATCCCTACTATTCCATGTACCTACCACTACCACTGCTTTATTATAGCATAGCCGAAAGAGTTTTCTCGCCTTAAATTATTATTTTCCAGGCACTGATATAATGTACATAGGGCTAAGTGCAGTTCGATTCTAATGGCCCACAGTACCTACTTTTGTAGCGCTCTGTTATTTTATTATACTCAGGAAGTTTTCTTAGAAATGTGTGCCGTTTTTTTTAAAGATTGTACTCGTGTAAGCTCCTATATGTATACAAAGTTGCTAGGCATCTTTTATTTAATAAATAGATACAAGAAATCTAATTGGTTTCCAGAATTCCTTGCTCGACTAATACATTTTAAATTGTCTGCAGTTCTTTTAATAACAGTAAATTTAGAATGTATTTAGTTAGGCTCTCATGCCTTATTGTTAGCTACTTACATAAGAAGAAATGAGAAAGGAAAGTTAAGTAGGAAGCTTTGGAGTAGGCTACAAAATTTTATTTCAATCGCACTATTGTAATGTTACTACAGGGGAAGGACTTACCTGCAAAGGACATCTCTGGCACATCAGATCCCTATGTTCGTGTAACTCTGCTACCGGATAAGAAACATCGTCTGGAGACGAAAATTAAAAGGCGGACCCTGAATCCCAGATGGAATGAAACTTTATATTTCGAAGGTACGTATTTTACATGGCCATAATCATTAGAACTTTGTTCCAACAATTAAGTCTAATCGTTTAAAATAATTACAAAGGAGAAGGGAGAGAGGCTACGGAATAGAATTCTCTAGTTAGGATGGATATTTATTACGTGACACTACTATCCAATGTAATTTGCAACATGAAAGTATTTTGAACTTTGAGCTGCCTCATCTGTAATCATGCATTAGATAAAACTTTGCATTTTCAAAGGATTAAAGCTTATTCTTTGTGCTCTATAAACGTCTATAGCGTCGGGGCACGACACTTTTCCTTTATCTCCCTACTTTTGTTTGCCTCTTCTTAATAAGGTTGATAGAACTTCGTAGATAGTGGGCGGCTATACATGCATAGAACATGATGTAAATGTACCTACTATTGAGCAATAGCAAGACATCTGTGCATATGCTCTAGGCTCCAGCTACATATTTAATAAGTGTGTGCACAATAGTCGACTACAATGTAGGCAACTGGATAGAACGCGTGCTTAGTAATTGAACTCAGATGCCTTTTAAGATAGTGTCACGTAAACTTCGTTAATGGCGACACTTGTGTACCTACAAAATCTATGTAAAACTAAATGCACGCGTATTCCGGCAACTTATCTGTCACTGGTTTAGGAGCACCGAACCTATTACATATTTACTCTTTGTATTTTCCTGCGTCGAAAAAATGGCTACAACCCTTAACATTTATTTTTTCATTGCTTACCTGACCTTAGGGAAATCCTTAGTAATTTTATAAAAGGTTCCAAAGCAGGATATTATTTTAATGAAACGTTTCACTCGCTGTCTTTACGAGTGTTTCAGTTTGACGTAACAAACCACAACCTTTGGCCTGTTAAGCCTCGTATTCCTTCAATTTTACGTAATTCACGACAATTTAACGATAAAGAAGAAAGGGATAATAAAGTAATATAGTTAAAAAAATTATCATTTAAATAATGCACGGACGAGTTTTCAATTCGCAACACTTAATAATCAGTACCTATTACATTACAAAAAATGCTATACATTTTTGTTTCACTGTAATTTCAAACTTCTATTGTTTAAAAGTAATTGTTTTTGCATTTTTTTACTATAAAGTGAAAGTGAAAAATAAGAATGAAAGAGACTGGTTTCACAATAATATTTAAAATGGGAGTGACGTAGATAGAGCTGTTCTGTTAAACGGTCTAGCTTTAAAAAATAAATTAGCAATAGGTGTAAATCTGTTACTTTTGATTCCTGATTATGGGCAAACAAGCAAAAGTGGTAGACCTGTCCTTCTTGATGGTTTGTTTTGATAGTTTTAGGTAATCGGATGTATCTATATAAATTTTCCTTTCCTATTATGAATGCGTTCGGGCATATTTATATTCATCTCGTTTATAAGGTTAATTACATCCGAATTACTCTTAATGGCAAATAAGTAATCGACAACGCAATTACTGCAACTTATATATGTACACGGTTGTATTTGGGTAGCATAATGAGATTTAAAATCCAATTAAATCAAGAATTAGCAATGGCTGCCGCTTAGTATCTAAAAAGTTCATTTAATGGATATAGGCTGACTATTTAAAAGGACATAGTCAATAGACATGTCTCACTGATGAGCTGAAGGTAAATAATTATTAGTTTGCACTCGGAAGAAGTTATTAGTGAAGCAGCAACCTTAATTAAAATTGAAAATTGGGAGTCCGTTCCAAGTAATTCTAGAGACATGTCAGGGAAAATTGTGTAGCTGATCCAAGTAAGTGTGTTAAGGTACCTAGGTAATTATAGTTGATGGAAATTGGAAATTATTAGATTAATGTCTGCTTGCAGACGTGAGGGAGATGGGCTACAAGTTGTTAAACATCTGACTAGATGAGGCGACCTTGTAATGCAATTGGGAGCATCTTTTTGTATTCTTCCTTCAATATCAACTCTTCGCTCCACGTTGCCTCGCTAGTCAGTCAGTATATCTTGTACAAAAGCTCGCTTTCATTAGGGAAAAGGCTCTCCCACTCCTTATGAATTACGATGTACATGCCTAGGCTTTTTGCAAAGAAAAAAAGCCGTAAAATATAATAAATAGGTCAGCTTGAGATAGTGGAAATCTTCACATTGGCGGAATACAAGAGCAAACATTGATTTTCCAAGTGGGGGCTTCATAAGTGGCCACTTTTAAGGCCTTCTTTTGATGGTTCATCTCCTTTTGTTTTTCTATTAGGCACTAAGCACACAGAAAGTCCCTTAAGGTTTCTCAGCCTTTCAAATTTTCTCAGAAAGATGGAAAGTCCTTTGAAATAACTTTTATTTCCTCTTTGAACGGGCGGAGCACTCCTACACATGAACATATTAAATATGTGGTCTTCCAGAATCTTCCCTCATCGCCCCCACCACCATTTTTTAATAGCGGATATTATGACTTTCTACGAGTAGACCTTCTTCCTTTTCTCTCTCGCCCACTCACTGTTCATCTTTGAAGCACTGTATTTGTCTTACATATTAACAATTTCTATAACACCTACACAAATAATATAATGTCAGTAAGTAGGTAGGCCGGATAATGCGATGAAAAGGAAATGTCAAAACTTTCTTGTCTCTCTATTTATTTCAAATTTTCTTTGGCGACTAAGTAATTTGTTTTTTATTACGTTTCATCTCCATTCCGCATAATCGTCATTGGAAAAACACGGGCGTGGTTGCTCCTCACATCCTAGGAGCATATGACTCACTTGAAGTAGAAGATGCTTTCTAGGAATGCAAGAGTGTTTCAAAGAGATACTCTTTCATTGCAATTTATATGGTAATCATTAATACTTCAGGAGAGAATTGTATAAATGTTGCTAGTCCTGCTAGGTTATTCAGTGTTAATCACAGACTTTTGTGTTAACAACATTTTAGAGCGTTACGGTTATTTGACGTTCAATCTTTTACAAAGGAAATGAGTAATTTGACATCTTTGAGAAAGATCTGTATTTATATATTGTATTACGTAATAAACATTTATGGGAACTGGGAAGGATGTATTTAGTAGGTATATGGTACCTACCGGTAATTTAATATTTGTTAGACTTGACTGGAAATATTTCCTTTAAAGGATTTCCTGAATTTCATAACTTTGGATCAGAGACGGGGGGGTATTCATGCCCTGGAGTATATTAAAATTTATGGAAATATTATAGCTACCTACGTATACATTTAATATGCATCAGGATGTGACGCATCATTTAAAATGTGATAGCGTTAGCATTTTCTTTGGTGGAATCATTTCCTAGTGGCATAGGCTGTAATAATATGGCAGTAGACTGAATATAGGTAGCAAGGTCAAAAGCCACGTATATTTAGTTTTTGTTCCGGGGAAGCCTTTCATGTTTTATCTACAAATCATGTTCTAAATTGCTTATGATCTGAAATCCTTTGTTTGAAATGGCTAAAAGTATATTGTTATACATTCCAGGAATTTCTTTTCGATATGAGAAGCTACACATACATTTTATTTAGATAAACTTTTCAAATTCTGCGGTTCAATTCACAATTTATATTGCAAAAATGGCAAAGTGTTGTGCTTTTGATCTATCGGTCGTTGAAATTTCCTTTTGCTATTGCACAATTTATTTCTGGGGAGGGAAAATGTAGATGTGGTGTGTTTTACCAGCTTATAGCATTTATTTTCTAGGTGAATGATTATATATATAAGAAGGGCTTTGGTATTCTAGCATACGCTACAAGAATTTGCGAGGAGTAAACATTAGTTACGTAAGAGAGGAAGGAGCAGAGAGTATTACATGCCGTCATTAGAAACAACTGACAGGCCGAGTGATTTCGGCTTAAGTTTATGTAGTTTAGTTAGGATGTGTTTTGTACAATGTCGACTGTAGTCGTCTTGAGTGCAGTGCAGCCATTATAGTATCTCGCAGATTCTTTTCTACTTTAACTTACGTTATACGGCTGACGGCAAGAAGGGGAAGATTGGATTTGGTGTTCAACTCTCGGGTAGACAGACTGGTGTTTCTTCTGTGATAGAAGGATAAGAAAACATTGAAACAGACATGGGATTATTAACGCTGAAACATCCACGGCCATATTATATGCAACTTAGTGCGTTATCCCTCCATAGGCTTATGTATACAATTAGGCATTAAACTAAATAATGCTTTGTTTTTTCTGATTCCCATAATAACAGCCTATTTTTAATAGCATCTTACATACGGTTGTAACCCTTACAACTAATTTTCTCTCCACTCCCTTCAAAATATGTAAAATTAGGATTCTCAATTAATTTTGTCAAGCAGTCCTTTTTTATTCCTGTTTTTTTTGCTCCCCTTAATTAAATAGAAATTTCAACCATGAACAAGAAGAATATACAAAGAAACTTTCAAAATAATAACTTGGCATTTTTATAATAATGGAGGATTTGAGAGAATGCCTGAAACAAAGATTGTTTTGTTTTGATAACAATTCCTTTTTATGCTGCCACATTAATGTGAAGTTGGTCGCATACACTTTGCATTAAAAAAGTCGTTCTTTGTATAAAGTTTTTATGTTTCTAAGGGACAGTAACAGTTTTTGTTATAATATGAACAATGAAGCACTACTTTTGAGTTGTGGCACCAAAGCAAACCAACAACCTGGGATGGGGTTTGGAATGCCTTATTAGTCTGCTGAATACCAGCATTCGGTCGGAACCTATAATTACGACTGACAATATATTAAAATTATTTTCCGGGAAGTACAATGAATTGATGTTTCCTGTAAGTAAGTTTGTGCTTGAGTAGCCCTATTATTAGCCTATTTGATTCTAGGTAAAGTGATCTCATTTTGAGTTGGCAAATATTTGCAATGCGCAAGCTGAGTTTTTGAGAGTCTATGTGATGAATCAGTGTCACATTCCTAATCGACATAAAAGGGAGAGGAATCTAGCTGATAGTATCCTATAGATAAGAATTTATTTTTATTGAATTTGCTGTATATCGGAGTGCTCAATATATTAAATACTTTGGTTCACAGTTCAGTTGGAGGAAAAATCTAAAGTATCTAAAATAAATAGCTCGGCACTCTCTAACAGTTACAATCAAATTACGGTCAGCACATTACATGACCTTAGTAGATATATTTCTGAGTCATTCATATGTATTTAGCACATAGACATGGCTTTGTAGTACGTAGCGTAACAAACGTTACATTACAACAGCACTGTTATTTCAGACAATAATAATAAAGTAGGATTGTAGTAAAAGCTGTCTCATTTCTCTTTCTTCCTTCCGTTTCCAGTTAGCTTACTGGTATTTTGCTAGGGAGGGAATAGATTAACTTTAATATACCGCACAGCACAATGCCACAAGAATGTACAATGTAGGAAATAATTTGCAATTCCTTTCCTTGCTTTCTCTTCTGATGCTTCTACATAGTAAGTAGTAAGTAGGGAGTAGAATGTGCGACACGAACTGTAGAGCACTAGAAAAACAATCTTTCCCTTGCATTTTTTGAGAGGACATTAGTGCTGTTATTCGTGTTTTAAATAGTTCTATAATGTTTCAATTTTCAATCGATATTGTATGGCATTTAGGAGCAGTCAACATTTTTATTGCCGCTGCTAAAAGGGAGAATTCACTCAGTTGAATATCTTTCCCCAATAATAGTAGAAACTATCTAACTGTAAATACAAAAACCAGTAAGTATACGCTAAGCGTTATTGTTCTGCAGGAAGGTGTACCTACTTTGAATTCATGTACATAAAAGCCGTTTCCCTCTTCGGGGACAACCGGTTAGCCATGAATTTCAAAGCACGACATTTAAAATTATGGCAGAAAACTTTGGAGCATTCAAATAAACAGCGGTTGCTAGTTTGTAGGCAGGGCAGAAGTTCTATGATCCACTTACACAAACTGATAGTGCTACCTACTCCCTCCCTCCTACTCCTACCCTACCTACTCCTACTACTTATGTACATTGGTGCATTGAAATTGCATTTCGACGTACAAACAAGTGTGCACCTAAGCTCCTTTCTCTAATACTTCTTTCTCAAAGTTTACCTATCGAGACACGGAATAAAAATTGGGAAAATGTTAAAGGGATCACCATACTCTCTATACAGTGGCACTAAATGCATTGCTGTTGCTCAAGACATATTTTCAGGTAGCTCATATCATAGCTAACTGTTTTATCTATATTGATATTGATAGGTGCGTACTAAACTACCAAAGTACCTACATATTATATGGATTATGTCAGAGCAGCAAAGTCCTGTGAGTGCTCCGCCAAAGTACCAGGGCCATCTCTGTGCATGCCAGACTCGAGATAAATATTTTGCAGACTCCTTCCCAAATACAAAATAGTGCAGGGCAGAGTTTTATCTATTTAGACTATGCAACTTTGTAAATTGTGATGCAGGAAAATGATGTTGAGCAGCTGAAGAGGCTCTTAAGTGCCATGTTAATTTTTATTGTTGCTCAAATGATTCTATACGGGCTCTTAAAATTTGCATTCATTTTATATTTGTTAATTTCCGAGTCATTTCTATGTCATACAGCGCCCATTTGCGTGCTATTTATGATAGCACGGAAAATATTATCTGACATCTGAGTTTAATCGAGACGGGAAATAGAGATTTACTGAAGGAAAGGGGGAGTGTTGTGACTTTTGTGATATTGTATCGAATTTATTTTTTGTTTTCAGGTTTCCCCATCCAGAAGCTGCAAAGTCGAGTTCTACATCTTCACGTGTTCGACTACGATCGCTTTTCTCGGGACGATTCCATTGGAGAAGTCTTCCTACCACTCTGTCAGGTAATGACTCGTGAAATATGTGAATTTATCTACATACATATTGCCTCATGTTTGGATTGCATAACATGTCAAGCGTCATTCAAGACTGAAAGAAAAGTGAAACGTGTCCTTGTGTTAAATCTCAAGGGCCCCGACGCCTCATGGCGCTTTTGCTGCACAGATAGCATAACTACAGAGAAGTAGATGAGAGTTCATGATGTTCTACTTCCAGTCAGGTAGTCATGTCTTGCGAAGACGAAGCTGCCTACTTGATAATAGTCATAGGACGGCACGGCGTGCATGCATCCACGGAGGACTCAGTCAGATCCAGTCCCGTCTCCTCCAGCCATTTTGGGCATATGGCTCGGTCCGGGTGCTGTCACTCACCCAGCTACCTAGTCACTCAATTCCATCTTGCCAAGAATAACAGTGGCTCTATAAGATTGCTCGAGAGAGATTCATACGGCAAGTTCATCTGGGTATGCACCTAGTAGCTATCTCGCTTTCATCTGTCATCTTGCTACGCGCACCTATTTACGGTGAATAATACGAGCGTCTCCTGCTCCGTCATAGTCATACAAGTACGTACGTCCCTACCACTCCTGGATGGTGCAAAGATTTTTTTTTCGCGCTAACGAAAGTCTCCCGTATCGGATGTACAATCTCTACACAGTCGTGCGTGCTACTGAATGTCGAATGCAGGCGATGGAGATTGTCTCCCGGAGAGAAGATGAGTTTTTTCTCGAATCGATAATATAAATTATTGTTTGTACAGATATTTTATGGCTCTATCTCCGGAGTTGGAGATGGTGCTCTTAGCAAAGTACAAGTGCACTCCGATGTAGTATAACCAAGCGACTGACTGTTCGTCAATATTATTTCTAGGTGCAGAGTGGCCTTAGAAATAAAGTCTGTCGTTGAAGTGAGTATATAGAGTCGGGGTCGCGGGGTAGGTAACTACGCCGTTTTAATATTTACCCAATTTCCTATGTTTTGTCACGTAATTTAGACGGTAGTCTGGCTGTGCAGTCCGTTCTGGCAATTAAATTTAATGTAGATACTTGTAAAACATGTGCATAGGAGAAGCAATTAAGTTTTCATACACGTTCGAGCTGGGCTACCTCTTTTTGCCATGCACTAATTTCCAATCAAGTCAATGAGCTTTCTCCCTAACAAAACGTTTATCTGAAATTTTAGCAATCAGGAGATAATGGGTGCGTTAAGGAAAGTAGAGAGGGAGGAATTGGTGCAGTGAGTGACGGAAAGAACATTATATCTAGTTACTTAAGGTAGGCACTGCCGGCTCAACCAAAGTGTGTCTACCCAGGTTTACCTACTTTATTCCTTTCTAATGCCCGTGATTCTCTTGAATGTTCTCCACTGACTGGAATACATATTATCATAGCCACACTCCCACCTCACACACAGTCACTCTATCCACTAGAAGAAGAAGAAGAACAAGTTCGGAGTTTGGTGAAGTGGCTTCAGTTACATTAGTACATTAGGTGCTACACTCTCGGCCAGGCCAGTCAACCGAGAGTGATAAACGAAGCAGGGATATTTTATGGAGTACATCAGACACTCCACTCTAAGATGAATCCTAAACTGGGCAAAGTGATTAGAATTTTGGATTGCACAGTGTATATGGCTTAGGTTAGGAGTTGCGATTAGAATGGAATGGCAAAGCATGGATTGCCGTGGCGCATCACTTCTTCAGATCTTCTTTAGTACCTATTTCGCGACTTTCAAGACAATCTTCACGCCAAGCCACGACATGACACACTCGCTGCATGGAAACGGGAAGGCAAGGTAAGCACTGTGTGTGCTGTAAGTAGGCAGACAGAAGATTAGACCTAAAACTAAGCACAGAGATTCTTTGAGAGCGGAAAAAGCCAAAGAACGATGAAACGAATCTCAACTCCTCTTCCCTATAAATGTGGATGAGCTTAGATCTATAATAATATACTCACTCGAATATTATATAGTTACATATCTGTAGTATATATCCGCCTGTATATTATATACTACAGATACTCCGTCTTTCTACTCTTCTTTCTACTCGTCTTCATGATGATGCAGGATCTGTAGGGTGAATTAACTGTTCACTTGTCTCTTCTCATATCTGTGACACGACAGGACTCCCGACTTCACATTCAGATACACACTCTCTGTTTTCCTTTTTTCTTAGTAGGGAAGTATATTCTTTTGCCGCAAGACTAAGGTGCATAGTACTAGTCACTAGTAGGTAAAGTAAGTGCTAGTGTCTGTCGCGGATCTCTTCTTTGTGTTTATAGGCTATAATGGGATGGAGCCGGAGATAGAAGGATTTAATATTTAGATATGCACTCGCCTATATTTTATAAAGGAAGCTGTGGCACATAATGTAATGGGAGAGGAAATATGAGGATGTATAAATTCATGTGCAGTTCCTCTCAAGTCGAATTCCTTGAGCTACTTTCAAGCTGTCACCATTTCGAGTGGAAATGTAACTGGATATTAATTCCGTCACCGGATAATAGCATTACAGAAAAAATTATACTATGAAATGCTATGTATGCAGCGCGTACCTATACGAGGAGTCAGGATTTGAAATCACGTGTGAACTGGCATAGATATTCTCGGTGTGTAGCCATTTAGTGGCAACACCACTCTTTACGCTCACACAGATAACACATATTTTGCATGGAATGTTTCCAACCAGACACTCGAACTAGATCAGGTAACGGTTTTTTACAATCATGGAGAATTACAAAGTCGGGGAATGTATTTCAGCATCGGGCGTTGAAATGCAATTCGCTGGCTGGTGGACGGACGTTGTCTGAGACCAACCACACGTACAAAACGTACTGACAGATGCAGATAGTACATAAACTCAGTCAGCAGCGATGAGGTAGTATGTGAAGCCGCAGAGATAGTAAAAAAGCACTAATGTAAGATTGTGTCCCATTGAAATGCAGTGAAAGAAGTCATCATCAAACGCAATATCTTCTAATCTGTATTCCAGGTGGACTTTTCGGAGAAACCTTCATTTTGGAAAGCATTGAAACCGCCAGCCAAAGACAAATGCGGAGAGCTGCTCGTTTCCCTTTGCTACCACCCGACAAACAGCACATTAACACTTACTCTTCTCAAAGCAAGAAATTTAAAGGCCAAAGATATTAATGGGAAATCGGGTAAGTCCCCTTTTTATATCTCGTATATACTTTACTAGCCTAAATTATTAGCTCCAGCAAAATCCTGTTTCAAGTAACACAGTACAAGTGCCCCTTAATTACTGAAATTCTCTTCTTTCAAATCCAAAACGGTTTCCTCTTCAAAAACAAGTTTTGTTTCAGAAAATTAAGACGTGGCTGCAATAGCCTAATAATCTTTGATAATGATAGTGCTGGGTTTGTTACCAATTCAGTTTTCTTGTAGAATGATCTTTAACATAAATAGCGAAGCCTTTGGACCCATTTCAGATATCAATGTTGATAAATTAAAAAAAACTTTTCAAACTAGTCCCAATCAAAACACACAAGTATTTTGTACTTTATTATAAGTGTTGTGAATTTGACACATTTACTTACCAGATGAAAAAGCTCATTATATTTTATCTGCGTTCCAATTTTAAGAATGGTTTTATAGATAACATTAATAATCTTCACATGTCATGGAACTTGTTGATATATAGCATAACTGTATAAAACGTTTTGGTTGTATTTATAAAATAGTGTACTATGACCTTTGACATTTACAAACGGATGTGTACTATCGAAATGATTGCTTTCACCACAATAGGAAACGCACACTCATAGATATCTGAAATCAAACCCAAAGGCTTTTAACCAAGACCATCTGTCTTTGAGGATTGACATTTTTGTTTATTGAGGAATACCGTTTTGTTTTTCCACATCCTTTTGTTCCTTAGAAATAGGCACATTCTGCTTTCACTGAGAAAAAACCCGTTAGGTGAGGACAGTTACATAGCTAACATAGCACTATTATCTACGTGCACTTTCTCTTCCGTACTTCTTGGGTAGGTATGCATCTTTGCAGCATATCCTGTACCTATAGACATAGTCCGCTATTTATACTGCATAGCTTTAGGCATCACTGAAGTTACAATCGAAGGTCTTCCTTCTGTGTATTATATGCAGACTACAAAGGACGCTTTATGTGCAGCGGTTGGGATAAATTGTAAGAATTAGCCAGACAGACTGGCAAACCAAAGGCAATTACTACATGACTTATTCGGAAAAAATTATATTGAAATACTTTGGGCTGTCTTTGGAAAAGATTGCAGACATGTATCTACCGCCAAGTGATTTGCATACGTATACTGTTACGTAGTAGTATATCAGTCTATTCAGATGAATCGCGTAACAAACCACATAAAGCGCCTTCCCATCGATGGAGTAACTTCAATGCCTATGAAATAAATCAATAGTTTCTGACATTAAAAAAACCTCGGCTATCTTAGATGTCCTTATGCGGAAAGGAATCTAGTATACATTCTTCCTATCTCCCAAGGTATTCTTCTATGTACTAAAGCGATCCTGATTTAGATTTTTGTCAGGAATGTTATAAATCGCTCAACTAAACAATGAGACAAACAGAATATAATATATTATATTTACTACCTCGCTCTCCTATTCACTTGCCAACCCACATTTATATTCTCCGCGAGGCAGAAAAATCAGAAAAGTTACAGAAAACTGTAACATATGTTGAAAATAGCCTATGCAATCAATTTTTTGAAAGTACTCTCTGTCTCTCTCATGCGTCTTAGTGATAGTACAGATACGCCATGTGTTTAGAGCAATTCTATTCATCGACTTTATTTTATTTATTATTCAAAAATTATTTAAAATCCACATTTGGTATTAATCATCGAGAAGGTCAAATTAGCTCTTCGAAAAGGATATTTTTGCGAATTTTGCGTATTAATGATCGGAAAGTCTCTGTAAAACCAGCGTTTTGCCATATCAAGTGACATTTTAGTTTAAAACTTTAACAATTTTGTGCATTGATGTAACTTTTATTGCGTAGTCAGTAATGGTGAGGTGGTGTCGCTACAACGATTCTTTAGAATATAGCAAACCAAAACTGATCTATTCGTTCCAAGTGATCGCTACTGATCTATACCATAAGAGTCTCGAATGCTGCAGAATGTACATTAGCGTGGTGAAGGGAAACCTGACATTTTGGTTCAAATAATGTGAGAGTAAATTGGGATGATTTATGATGCTTAGTTGTTAGATGTCAAACGTATATTTAGTAGAAAAGAATCCATGGGTAACCATAGCTTAGGCTATCCTATTTTTAAAGAGCAATAAAATTTCTTTTCGACTTGTTTTTTGCAATAAAATTTCAATTTGAATAATGTTTAGCATTTTTGCTATAATATATTATATTCTACAACGCTATTGTACTATTGTATTTATTGCCATATAGATTTTCTCCTTTACTCTATAGTTTTCCTGAAAATAGTTTTATCTTCTGTTTATTTACTATCATCACAAAGTAAGAAACAAAAAAAATGGAAAGGCTCAGTTAATTTGAAATTATATATATGGGTGCAAGTGTAGAATGTAAAACTTGCATGGTTTCGTTGAATATGATAGTGTAGTAATATAATAAGAAAGTAAAGTGTTCATCGTTATTGCGCAATAGCTAATCTTGTTAGTTATATTTTATTATAGCAAGGAAGTGTGTTTTGCCATCATCGTATCTCCTACTTTGTCTAGCAAGATTACTTAGTTAGTGCTGCGTAGAGGATATTTTATATGACGACGACAGCTAAATGGAAAGATGTAATGTGATATGTAAACAATTATTTATACTTAGCATAGCTAACAAAGCGATATGGTAGCGGGATATATGAGCGTCACAAAGTTTTGGAATTTTCAGCGTTTTTGAGGAGTGAGCATCCATTATGTATTTAGTCTTAAAATGCGGCGAATTTTGCTCTAGGGATGCCATGCACAAATATAAGGGAGTGACTCTAGTATTACATTCGAGTCATTTTATATGATTAATCGTGTATATATAAAAAGGGGAAGCTATCAAGTTATGGGGTTTAGGAATGGCCTAGCAGTGTATGGAGTGCGGAGCAAGAGGTTGGCATTTTAGACAGCGCAATGTGGGGTGGTAGGCAGTAGGTAGGTGTACATGTGGATTATAGATATGATGTGGTCAGTTGGGTTAGCGATGAGCTTGAGCTCAATAAAAGATTGGTTCCTGTGAAACTGAGTGAGAGAAAAGAAAACATTGAGTGTAGGTATGGCTTTGAGAGTGAAAGTCATCGGGAAGTAAAAGCGTTTTGTGGACATGTGAAAGCTAAAGCCGCACGTAAATGTAGACTGCGGTAATACTGTGTACATAAAGCGAGGATAGGATAGCAATAACAGCAAGTCTGCCTTTATTGACTCTTCTTCCTCCGCTTGTTTACCGTGAGTGAGTGCATTTCTCCAGCCAGTTGCCTTCCCGAGTCTTGTCTTAGTAAGTCAGATAATAATGTGTCACCGTAGACCAGCACAGATTGCTGTGGCGAGAAAGAGAAAATTGTCTTGGAATAATAAGTAATACGGCACATGCTACATTGCCACTGGCTGAGAGAAAGGAAATGTCACAAGGTATGTCCATGTGTACACGATGAGAGTAGTCAGGAGTTGTAATTGGACATGTATACGTACCTAATTGATTATAAATATTGTAGCATAGCCAGGTGGAGAGGAGACAGAGGCAGTCCTATTTATTAGAGCCAAGTGTGTCAAAAAAAGAAGTGCAAATGGGGAATAGAGAGAGAGAGAGAGAGAGAGAGAGTGGGAGAGTGGAGGTAGCGAGTCGAATTGGGATATTACACTTGGTGGTTCAATTTGTTTGCTATTGTGTGCGTGTATAGATCCTTATGTGAAAGTTTGGCTTCAATTCGGCGATAAGCGAATCGAGAAACGGAAGACACCGGTTTACAAGTGCACTTTAAATCCTGTCTTTAATGAAACGTTTACTTTCAATGTGCCATGGGAGAAGATCCGAGAATGTTCCCTCGATGTCCTTGTAATGGACTTTGACAACATTGGCAGAAACGAGCTGATCGGCCGAATTCAATTAGCAGGTAATTGAAACTAAACTCCTTACATATATTTACATGCAAATGCCCACCAAGAAACTGGCCGGCACACTCTGCTCACTCAGACTGCTCACTGTCATGCAGCAAATTCCGAGGAGGAGGATAATCATATGGAGTTGGGGAAAGTGAGACTTTCTCAATCCCTTTTTATATGCATAAATGCATATTTTAGATTGCGTTGAAAGAGTGTCGTGCACAGGAAGCATTCTGAAATGATGTGGCACGGAGAGTCCTGAGTCGGACGTGCCTAAATAAATGATGAGCAACATGTAAATATGAGTGACATTTTGTTGCAGGCAAAAATGGGACTGGGGCATCCGAGACGAAGCACTGGCAAGACATGATAACGAAACCTCGGCAGACGGTTGTCCAGTGGCATAGGCTCAAACCCGAGTAGTGCTTACAGCCCGAAAATGGTCTATTTTTGTGAATAGCTTAGCAGTATCACCTTTTCTTCTTCTGTCTCCTGAACCAGGGACTGGCTCATCGATTCAACCATTCTCGGAGCCGGTAAGGACAATATCTCTCTCCCCTCCCCTCCTACCTACATCCCCTTCCCCAAAAAGAATTCCTGAGTATGTACTCAGGTTTTACACTCTGCCGTTAATATTTAAAGCAGATACTTACTCATAGCTGTGTGTGTACCTATTAAATCCAATGGCTAATAGCGAGCACTGACATAAATGCATTAGTAAATCTCGTGTTATTAAATAAATAAACCAGCGTCCACGTATGTATTGACTTGGCTTGAGGCTCCTGGCTCCTCCAGGAAGGATATACGCTCCAGGACACTTCCCTCCATGTTTTATGCAGAGGACAGCCAGTAGTTATTGTTAGAGACGGAGGAGCCTCAGCCTTCTGGTAGGAGTAGGACAGTTAAATAGTTAGCAGTTCCTCGCTTCATTCGTGTTAGGTGGGACGGAGGAGTTTTAGCCAGCATCATGTTGGAGTTTTGTTGGTCGGAAATTGAAGATGCTGCGAATAAGTGGAGATAAGAAACATGAAATCTCAGCTAAAAGTCAACAAGTAGCACATAATAATAATATATCGAGCAACTAATAGAGAATGGAGGGAACTGAAGGAAGAGTCACTCATTGTCGTTCAAGTCCATTGAATTGCAACCATTTAGATTTTAGCATTTGTTCCAAAGTTGTGTTCCAGCATTAATATTACATCGTTCTTTATGAGAGTGTCATCTTAGAATTTACTTGTTCTACAGATACGAGTACATCTGTCCTGGCTCAATCCCAAATCGTAAATCCCAATTCAACTGGAATGCTTCCTTTCCCTTTGACTCGTCTACGTGTCTTAGGAGGCAGGCAAGCTGCCTCCGATCCCCGTCTCTCCTCGCACTTCCCTATTTACGTAATATACTCATAGCCCCTTGCCTTGTTGTACAGAAGTACAAGGACTCGCTCTTCTTCCACTGACTTTTCCTTCCTCACCCGCCCCATGACAATGAAACGACAAACTCGACAGCTGAGTCTTCTGCCACTGCAGGGACTACCTAAACTTCGGCACGCTCTCTCTCTCCTCCTAAATATCTTACATTATTTCCACTCTTCATTGCCTCTCGTGCACTCGATTATTTAAGGAGTGAATGAGAGGAGCACTCTAAAAAAATCACTCCAGCCACTTCCACAAATATATTATGCCCAGAAATTATGCTAAATACCTTCTTAACTTATTGAGGAGAGGGGGAGCCTTTTAGCTTGTGCGACGACGGAATTCCCTTACCTGAAATCCTATTCTTAAATCCTCACCAATCATCGATCTCAATAACAAATTAGCTCCAACTCCTCTTTTCAATCGCTCTTGACAATATAATGCGCAATGATTATTCTCATTCATTATCTTTCTCTTTGACAAAGTCACCGAACGGCTTAGACGATCCTCCTCCATTTCCTCCCTCCCGTCATCCTTTCTTTTCTCCACGTTTCTTAAGTGCAGGCCATGAAGAAACTAAAACACACTCTGTTACACCCATTAATCTTTCAGCTCTTTATAAATATATATTATATATATAAACAGCTCTAGAGCTTCTGATTCCGAAACCATCTATTATTCGCATACCATCACTCAGCTAGCTATTTACGACTACGAAGATTAAAAGTGAATTTGCCAAAACCTTATCCTCTCTACTAACTAAGCTCCTCTCCCACTCAGTTCTACTTATTTTAGATTAAATTCCTACTACTAGTGATAATATAAACGGCAGTATCTACCTCCAATAGATCCTAAGCTCTTTGCTAAAATTAGTAGTTATGCAATATGTACCCATAATAATTAAGTATGTACAATTATTTAGTCGTTGCTCTGGCTAATGTGCATGTGTAAGATTAATTAATTAGCTACTTACTATGAAGTTTTTTAAGACTAAAAAATTGTCGAAAGTTTGCAACATATATTATAAAATGTGGCAAATGGGATTTTTGCTATCTTTCTATGGTTTAATATTTGTAAGCAGCAGGACGTAATTCAATGCGCAGAGTAAAAACCGGCTAAAAATTCAATAGGCAGTTATACAAACATTTGTAGCGAAGGATGCATAAACTAGCTTTCATATGATGTAGCATGATACCATAGAAAATGTTCTGATCCTGGGAAAGGAAAGAACACAAAATCCGAGGCTTATCAGGATGCATCAAGATTCTGCCACATCCTCCGTGTTTTGCTCCTTTTTTATTTAAATACAGAGAATTAGTTTTGCAGCGCATCTCAGTTATGAAAGCGATAGGTATTTACAGAATAATGAATTATGTTAAGTATTTTGCAGGAAGAACATTAAGTGAAAAGAGAAAAGAAGAAAAAATCCTATTTAAGTCTGGGTAGTGGGGTAATATCTCTACGCAGATTAAGGTTCATTCCAACTTCATTCATCTCCCTCGATTCACTTCTGCTGGAACAGAATATTCATTTGCCCTGTCATTCTCATGAGTCACAGCCGACCATTACAGATAGTTGTCATTTTGTCATGCAGCCTAATTGTAAGAAATGCTCCCAGCTACCGTCTGTTTTCAGTAGACATACTAATAGCCGGTGCATTAGACACTTTGTAATTTTCTTGTTTAAATCGAAAATTATTACGATAAAATATGCAGCATTTTATTACTGTCCTTTATAGAGTTACTAAATTGACACTTCCAATATTTTATCTCTTTATTCATACACAAACAAATTGTGCATTTCTTGTATCATTTAACTCGGTAAATAAAATGACCTTAAAAGTACAGTAATCTATCTAACTTAGGACCAGAAAAAATATCATTACTTCTCTTAATGTTATTTGACTTTCCAACGTCAATTATATGAATGAATGCATCAATTCATAACAAAATTCCATGTGTCTCTTGCATAGGTATCAATACGTTGTTTTTCTTTGAGAATTTCCAATTTTAATACTTTATGTATCCTGAATCCAAAATTTTTATTTGATGATTTTTTTAAATTGACCATTTAGCATAAGAATAGCTTTAGGTGAACGGGACAATTGTTTCAATTCTAGAAATCAATTACATATTTATTTACTATGTTATTCATTAAATATTCATTTTCTTTGATGTCTAAAGCTTTTAAAATTCCATTGTAACAAATAGGAATTATTTTAAGAATTTAGGGTCAATATAAATTAATCTGGTTTGGTGATGCAGTAGTGAAAGAAAGTCTGACTGCCGAAATAGTAACCTCAATACTCAATCATGTGGTTGTAGGGAATTTTGATCCACAATAGAATTGGAGTAACGCTGTTACGATGTAATAATTTGCTGCCCACACATTCGTATATGAGCTTAAACTGTTCTTGGATGCTTTATAGAGTCCTAGTAAACTAATAACAAGTACATTTCCGTAGCTTTGTAGGTTGTAGTTACACAATTGTTAAGGTACTTTGCGAATTTGCGAGCAGGTTCGTGTAGCATGCCTAAGAAAAGTTACACCAAGCTCAAAATGGAATTTTTATATGTTAACAATGATATTCTGCTTTCACTCACGTTCTATCTAACTCACTTAGAAGGAGCCGCAATAAAGAAAGTTAAAAAATGAAAGGAGAGTGCTTTGGAATTCTTCTAGAGCTTTATCTCATATCCTGTTCCGAAAGGGAAGAAGACAGCAGTTGAGCCAACTGAATTATTGGTGCATAGTCGAGTTACCTTGTAAAACTTACGTCTACGTCTAAGACCACCTTGTCTTTACTGCTCATTACATATTTTAGTGCATTGCATTATCTCATGTGCAATGGAATCTTATATCACTGTTTGCACGAACCAATAATTCATTTGTATTGTACATATATACCATACATTCACTTACCATTAGTCCCAGGTGCATTAAAATGCATTAAAATTTCTCATAGGAAGCCACAGACAATCTTCATCTTCTACATACACTTACTCACATCTACATCTTGAATGAAATACTATCCATGTAAATTATTGATGCTACAAATACGAAATTATTTCCATCTTGCAACTTTATTTGCTTTCAAGAAGCTAGACAAATATGTTACAGAATAATTTAAAATTTAAGGCTCACCTTTTCATATTAATTTCTGAATTGCAAACAATGTGGGTCAACAAACGATACATGATAAATCTCACAATGTTTTACAAAACATTTTTTATTAAAATAAACGATGGTTTCGTAATTAATATTGTTAATGGTTTTATCTGTACACGACACGAATATAAAAAAGAATTTCCATCTGAACACAATGCACAATATGATTTTAATCCTTACCATTTTGAATTTTTTGCTCAAGTTTTTGCACTTTATTGGAACCTGCAGCTGTTGTCGTGTGTTGCACGACAGATATAATACTTTCCGGACATTTACAAAACCCTGACCCTGTTCTGGCTGTAATACCATTTTTCATGTAGGTACATTGCCGTATTCTAGCCCACATAATATTTTGCCTCAGATCAATTTATGAAAGTGGATAAAATAAGCTGGAAAGTCTAAAATCTTTATTTATCACAGTTTTGTAAAGGTAAAATCAAACACAGTTATTCTAGGCATTTTAATAAAATGGGAGCATTATTAACGAATAAACATAGAAAGGGCCTGAAGAATTTTTGTTTCCATCGTTCCATTTTTCAAGCATTAAATGCTGTCAGAAATTGAACGGGTCGTTACTCTTGTTCCTGACAGTAATAAATTTTTATGAAGCTTTCTGGGACTAGAAAATGTCCAATGAATTTATTATGTATAAGTATAAATTTGAGTTTCGATATAGGAGTAGGTATATCTCTTCGCTGGAGGTTATAGGAGAAATTCTAGTAATATGCTTTGTAATATTGAAGGCTGTTCCACAGAAATTCAAATACAAAGACTTAACAAGTTCCTCTCCAATTTAACCCTACAGGATTGGCATGCATTTTACTGCTTGGCGTATTTATTCAGATTGTAAAATTACCGTGCCTTGACTCCTTTGTTCTGTGGACAACGGTATCGTATTTATGGAGATTAATTCAAGCCTATCACAAGATACGCGATTTAAATTTCTCTATTCTCACCTAACGTGTAATTAAATTAAACTTCGTACCTACAGATAGATCTTTCATCTTCATTCCTTATTCATGTATTCATTGATACTGTTGTAAGGTGATACTGGTTTAGAAATTTCAAAACAACTTTGCCCCAAATACATGTATTACGATATATAGGTGAGTACTATTACCCCAGAATATATTTACGCAACATGTTCCTAGATAGGTAGCTAGGTATTAGTCCTTTATCTGTATTAGTATCTTCCTTCATGTCATGTCCCAGCACCTACCTATTCACTTTAAATGTAAAGGAACTCCCTATATCGTTCAAGTTATGCTGTAAACCGAGAGGAGTAATGCTTACTAAAATACTACGTAGATAAATCAATACCGAGGCGCAGTCGGCCCCATGCCACATTCATTTTAATAAGACTGACAAACTTCAAAGCTTGAACTCCTTCGCTGTAGACATTCTAAAATGATTTTTGAAAACTTTGGATGTTTAAGAGAACCCTATAAACTTTTTGAGTGACAATCATTCTATTTATTTTAAGCGTGGGACATAATAACTTCCAGTTTAAATATTAATGCTCGCAATTCCATAGCTACCCTACCTACACAAAATTTCAACATTATCGGGAGCTGACAAGTTTGCTACTCAATCAAAATAATTTTTACTCGAACAAGTTTAGATATCGATGAACTTTTACAGATATGGCTCTAAAAGTTTCAGTCTTTACCCCTCTGATACGACACAAAATTTTTGCAAAGTATTGCATTAGAAAATTGCTCCTTAGAAACATAGATAAAAAATGTGCATCTGGTACACACCATACCATTCAATCACAAATAAATTACATTAAATACAATATTATTGCAAGTAAACATTTTCAAAGTTATTTTTTAAAAACATGAAGCACAGTCATAGATACCTACTGTTTCTGATTGTAAGGTAAATATGTAACTAGATAATCATTCTTAAATGTAGGTATTTAACTTTGGAGATCGTCTCAATTGAGTCGGCACTTCATTCTAGAATTTTTTAATTCTGTATATGAAGGGGTAACTCCTTCATTTATAAAAGCCTCTAATAAAAACATCACCAGGATAAGTACTAACTAAAAATTGGATTTTGAAAGGAAAAAGTATTTTTCAGAATCACTGATCCTTTACATTACATAAATATAATCGAATTAGATATCTGTATTGATATTTTGTATTTCCAAGTTTTCGTTCCCTGTAGTTGCGAAATAATAGTTTTCTATTTATTAAATAGGTACAATAGAATTTAAAAGAAAGTTTTGCTCTGTAAAATACATTGTAGCGAAGTAATTGTGCAAGTTCATTCACGGAAGTTTCTATTTAAAGAAAGGGGCCAACATTTAAAGAAAGAAAAATGTTGGTAAGCCAACATTTTCGTACGCATATACCTAAGTGTAACAACTGCTTATAGGTACAATATGCTCAGATGGAGTTACAAAATGTTTTGTATTTGCATATGACATTTATAAGCTGTTTACTTTTTTCAGTAGCAGGTATGAACTTTATGTATCATATTAGGATTTCAAAATATTATGCGCTGTGAAGCCGTAAGCAAATGAGAGTAGATGTTTACTAATTTTTCTTTGTCCCATCAAACTTTTTAACAATAGCTTGTCACTAATACTTAGTATTAAGTTTTTTTTTTGATGCAAGGAGAAAGGATCTGGCAGGAGAGGTAGTCTGGGACACATTAGGAAGAAGAGTAAAGGGGAAATGTTATCTTGTTTTAGTAGATCGTAGATATTCATAGGATATTTGTTGAGTATGTAGCTGTTTGGAAATTTGCATGTTGCATGCAGCTGGTTGTTGATCAAAAGTAGTGTCGTAGCTCTGTGAAAGGCAGGAGAAAGGAGATGTAATGTAATGTAGGTAGTAGGTAGATATGTCTGTGTGTATGGAGGAGTGAGTACTCCTAGTGGGTAGACAGTTATTGAATAAAGTGTGCCACATCCGCTGTGGCCAAGTAAATAGTGGCATTAATCCCATTTGCCCACCCGCATTAATCTGTGTGTAGCCCTGTAGCCGGGTAGAGAGGGAGAGAGAGAAAGAAATGTAATGAGTGTGCATATACTTTGACGGTGGATCATGAAAATTAACAAGGTGGGACTAACTGATGTTTTGCAGGACGTGTTATGGCTTCTAAGAGGAGGAGGATCTTTCGACCTGACAACGTACCCTTGGAGTGTCAGTGTGTCTATTTGGTAATTAATTGACACCTTTGAGCTGAGCCACGTTCAAGAAACTTTCTGTGTGTGATATATATACCTGATTGTAAATGCAAATGTCTATATACTACCTATATTACGTAAATGTATGTAAGACTAGCTACATAGAGCGCATCAGTCAAGCAAGACGACAGTACTAACTGAAAGAGTAAAAGTACATCGTGTTACATTCTGCTACATAAATATCCGTGTCTCCTACATCTCTCTGTGTACTGTTCCCTTTCGGCTTACTTATCATTAGTCACTTACCTATGTACATAGGGAAGCTCTTCTGCCTGTGTCTGCTAATGTGTGTGCAAATCTACTTAGAGAACTCTCCTTCCTCCTCTCGCTCTCGCCCTCGCATCCATACATGCGAACTGCAGACGAAAATTTAAATTACACGGGAAAAGGAGGGAGGGAAGCCACAATTACTCCGCTCCCGCTTCAGCTCTTCCTACAAATACGACCTACTCCTCCTCTCATCATCATCATCAGCTCCACAATGGACTTGACTGGCCTGGCTATCTATCTAATCCAAAGTTATGTGCCATACAAGTTCCTTTAGGTTACTACATACCTTGCTCCGTACATACGTACGTCTACATACATGCCACTTACGTCTATAGAAAATTCAACAACTCGCATCTCTCTCTCTTTCCTAAATGGATGCTGTCCCCTGTAGAGAAAAAATGAAGAGCGGATGGATGTTGGCTCCTGCCGGAACCATTGACTCATCCCAGACGAGTTCAGTTAGCCGTGTATAGCATCATCCGATCCGAGGAATTGTTGCAATGAGAGAGAACATGAAGCTAAGGAAAAGATTAGCAACCTCTCTCTCTCTCTCTGCCTCCACCGCATTCAATTCAAGCATCCGACTACTATACTCTCCGTCTTTGTGAAAGGCCATTCCGTGTGTGTCTGTTCTGTGTGCAGGGAGAAGAGAGTCGTGTACTTTCACTGAAAAGAGAAAGGATGGATGGAGGGACAAGATGAGAAGGAAAGTATGTTTTGTTCATCTTGTGCGTGCACAATTCATAGGATGCTACACATTTCTACTGCAAATGAAGGTGAATAGGCAATTCGCCGAAGCAAAAAGCTATACTTCTTGCTACCCGACCCGACTAACTATTGCTGCGACTAACAAATTCGTCCTCTACCTAACGAACCATTTTTAAGTACATCTGTTCATGTGGACTCCTCTGCTCGATTATCTCATAACGTACGTACGAATGAGCCAAACAGACTGTATCCGAATATTACTTAGGTATAGACAATCTCCTTATATACCCACTGCGTTTACCACTATCATCAACTCCGCAACATCCAGAGCACAAACATAAGAATATTACAAATGAATCTCTCACAAGAAAAGTTGACAACTTTTTCGACTGAACATCATTGAGTTGCATAATAATATACTACTACATATAATATCTATAGTACTGAATATATTATACGTACAGAAATGTAATTTACTACAATCAAATACTATTCTGCATAAATACGAGTGCAGCCACTGCTACATGTGCTGTTTATCCGTTATGTATGTAACTATGGTAATCTAATCACCTATTGTAAAATACTGATTGATACAAGACACATAACTACTCACTCACTCCACTGTAAGGATATAGACATATTATATGTACGTACCTAATAGGTAAATATAATATAGCTACTGTATTCATGCACATACATACATATATACTCCATTATACATAAATATGTACGCATATTATTATTATTATAATATACAAATTGTACATAATGTGAAAGTAATTCTCTTTCCACCACGCCACGCCACACGCCACTTGTGCATCATAAAAGAACAGGATGAGCTAGAAACTATTCCTGAGAAATTCATGGAAGATTGCAGAATAAATGTAATTTCAGCTTAGTTTGATCATAAGTAGCCAGTGAGCCATAAAAATTTGATAAGCAGCATTGGGTGGCATGTTTCATGCTATGCTGACTGACTAGTGAGTCAGAATTGTGTTTCGTGAGCTGAAAGGCAGAGAGACAGACGGACAGACAGACACTACTCGAAACGTAACGGGCACTACTTTGGATAATGATGCATTCAGTGAGTTAGATCACTTTAAAGACTTGAAATGAGTTTTGCAGATACTCGGAAATCGTGCAAGTGGAGTGGTTGGGAACGGAGAGTCGGTGAATGGTGAAGACAACCAACCCGCCGGATGGTGTGTTCTTCTCAATGGACTTTCTCCACGACTAAATTAACTACGCTACACTATATCTGTCTGTAATGCTAGACTAGAATAAATAGATCTAGGAAGAGACTTAACAGGGGTAACTTGATGACCAAGCAAAGCATTCACCACCAACCAACTCTACGTAGCTACCTAAATTATTACCTTAATCTACTACTCCCGACGTCTGGCTTGATCTGTATCCGAATTCATTTCGAGGTGACGAGCCACACTGCATGGCCTCGATCCATTCATTCCATCGAATCAGACTTAATTTTGAGAGGACATCATCAGTCAGAAGGAGATGCTGCTTCCGGTTGTCTCACACACCAGTACACTTCCTCACATTACTCGAGGAGAGAAATATTAACGTGACAATCATTGGACTTCAATGTTATTACTCGCACTAAGCATTCTTTGAGTATCTTTCTTTCTTTGACGCTCCTGCATGCACACTTTCACCTCATCTTCCCAATAATCGTGCACAGCTAGGCACTGCGCACTCAACTGCCACTTCTACACTCTCAATTCTCTCAATTGCATATTTATTAGTTTGTCTATGTAAAACAGTGTTTCTGCCGACTGGGCACTTACAACTCGCTTTGAGAAGGACATAGGTGCCTACTTAATAGCTCGAATGTTATTTCTGCTGCTGCACTACAATCCTTGGCTAATTAAATACCCAGTCAGCAGCAGCAGCAGCAGCACCCAATCAAGTAAACCTTGGACTCAAAGCAAAACAAATAGGAATTAAAGCTCTTTTCCTTCCTGTGTAAAGTAAACGCTGAATCATAAGCACATACATAAATACAACATTAACCAAGTTAGTGGGAAACATTTAAATAAATATATATATATATATATACATATTATATGTACATATAAATAAATACTTTCTGATACACCTTACACATTGCCTGTTGCTTACAAACAATCCATATGAAAAGAAAATATTTACTATATAAGCAGATATTAAATACAAACCAAATTAACGCTAGAAACTTCACAAATATTTACACAAATACTTAGCTTTAGACTTGGTTAGTATGATCTACTTATGTTAGTTTTCGGTGTATATTATTATTATTATAATTATCATGGTCATATAACGTTGAACTGATATGCCTTTCCTGCTTCTCTGCAATGCTAGTTATTTTCTGTAATATCTACTAAATTTCAAAGGAAAATATCAAGGACTTATGAAATACTGATTGCACTAATTGCTCTCTTTGTGCTATTTATGCAGGGGATTAGAAAACAAATGTTTTAATGTGCATTTCAACGACACATTGCATAAAAGGATCTTTTTGCTTACAGGAATTTACTGTTGGAGCTAGTCGCTAGATTTACAAATAGGTATAGGTACCTCTAGAATTTAGTTTAGACGATAGACTACTCATGGTCAGCTCTTAAAGTGATATATTTACCATAATTTATAATAAGGACACTTCTCGTGGCACATGAAATATGTATGTACGTAGGTACCTATAGAAGTTATATATAGGTAATAGGCAGCAGCAGCAGTCTTAGCATAGTGTCTCCGCACAGAAAGCTAAAACTATTCTGCAGAGGGCAATGCATGGCAAATTTGATGCATATTAAAAGCTAATGAATATATCTAGTCGGAAATAACCGAGCTGAAGCAGAAGAAGTAAGGGATGGTTTTAATTGGATATATATGTAATAGTACAGACGTCTATGTGTTAGAGCAGGGAAAGGACTATTATATTATATCTGTGTGTAGGCATCTGTAAAAACAGATGAAATGAAAGAGGAAATTACATTTGAAATACTAATAGTAGATTTAATATTTGAAGAGTTCGGATGTTCATTTCGTGCGACGCACACACACACACGGCAGGCAGTAAGTAAAGGAAAGGCAGTTAGGTAGGTAGGCACTTTAACTTATTGTTAGTCTACTACTGCATCAGATATTCACATTCATAGGTGAGGACTTAGTGACATAGTTAATAGTTGACAGTGTATTGTATGTATAGTATTATTGTATATACATAGAGGAGGATGAGTGGCTGAGTGGAATGTCTGAGTTGGTTGATGTTTGCACTTGCGACCTATAAGGTAGGTACCGTAGTATGTAGCAGTAGTTTACTATTAGGTTAGGGCTATAGGGAGGGACTACAGTAGTTTGTATGGGGTAGCTTAAAATATTTGAAAAATGATAGCTGATATATTTATTATAATACGTGCTAGTAGAAGTGTATAGGGGAAGGTAGGATTTTAATGCCAATTTGCAATCAGTCAGACACGTACGTACACGAGGCTCCCTTAAAAATGTTTATACAGTTACATGTGGTAGGTACATACATACTTCCATCTCCCCTGATGAATTGTAGCTTTTAAAATCTCGAAAGCCCCATTGCTCTTCTCTCTATACTACCAAATAACTACTTACTTGACAAAACGCCAAATATTTTGCACGAATATTGTATTGACGTTGTCTCTGATATTAGTAATCTGTAGCTGGAGTATATTTCTTGACGTTACGACTAATTAGATTGAAGTTAAGTAGGAATAAACTATACCAATGAGAGGGCCAACAAACTTATTATGTAATAACTTTAGCTCTAAATCTTCTATTATGAATTATGTGATTTTTATTTTTTAAATACACTTGACATTTAATACAATGAAGTGAGAGTCGCGTTTCCGTTGTTTGTGTAAATGTTAACAACCGACATCTTTGTGCTGTAGTAAAAATGTGCAAAAATTTCCAGTGAATATGTCTAAACTCTGATATATTTTTGATGCCCATAATTAAACTCGAGATTA
The DNA here is from genome assembly GCA_019776505.1 of Tomocerus nigrus. NCBI lineage: Eukaryota > Metazoa > Arthropoda > Collembola > Entomobryomorpha > Tomoceridae > Tomocerus > Tomocerus nigrus. The sequence continues at coordinate 24,250 of JABASI010000014.1, read as the reverse complement.
GTCAAAGTCTGAAATTTTCATTTACAAATATTGAAGTAATAGTGACAGGGACATCAAGAAATTTAGTCCACAACATTGTCGAGCGTACAACTTAAGATTTCTTGGGAAATTTTTAGAGTTATCCATATCTTTCTTTGATCTTATTCGTAGCCAAAAGCAGAATTGTCTCATTGTACGTACATACTTCTAGCTTCTCTCACTCGGTTCATGTCCCAACAAGTAAAGCAGTATAAAGATCAATGATTTTAGAGCGGCTGTGATGATTTGATGGAGTGGTAGTGAAACATTGCTCGTCCGTGAATATTTAACAAACGTAGTAGCAAACGGTAGATTCCATATTCAAAGAATCTGCAGATCTATTATAAACTTGTATGAAGCTATAGTACATAAACTACTGTAAGCTGCATATAAACAAGGAAGGTACATACCCGTATAACATACATACTTATGATTAGGAACGTGCAAACAAGGTATCGCAATTTTCGTAAAATAAATACATACTAATGTTAAAAATACAACAATAGCGTTATTAGTTTCTAGCGATTTCTTATTTGTACTATTGTGAAACGACGTAACTAGTAATTGAAAATTGTAATTTTAAATAATGAAAGTAAACTACTGTGTACGAATTTTCAGTAAGTGATTCATCACTAGCATTTAATATAATCTGATTGTGAATGAGACTTGTGAAAAAGGATTTATTTAGTTTGTAATCTACACAAATAGGCTAGAAATTTATGTCAAACCATTCTACTTATCATACTTACTACGGTATAAGTAGCTCCTGTATAATTAATACCTAACCTACCCTCGTCTGTCTCCTGAATATAAAAGGGTAGCAAACCTGGAAAATGGATTCCAACGCATAAATTTTCATTGTATTCGTGTGTAGTGTAGTGTTTAGTAAGAACAATGAGCGCTACACAAATTGAGTTGAAACTTCAAAGAAGCTTCTGCAGTGTAACGAGCCGCGGCAGTCATTAAAACTAAGTTGAATCTGTTCTGCAGATTATAATTACCTAATAAAATTAACGTACCTACCAACACATAGACATACATTTATAGTGTGTGTATAACATACTTTAATTAACTATGTATGTATGTAGAGAGTGAGGAAGGAAGGAACGGTGTGTGAATTATATATATACATACATGAGTATATGAAGATATACGTATATATTATGAATTACAAAGTTAACGAATGCGTACATTATAATAGCATGACATGACTAACTAAATATAACTAAGTATATATATATATACAACGCGTACATGTGCTGCGCATGATATGACGTGACCTAATGTAAAACATAAATATATAAATAAACACTAACACAACTAAACCAAACTAGCTAAAATAATATATCCAATATGTATGTAATTATGTACTATACCTATACTGACTATGTGTGTATATCAAATGTTACATTAAAGTAGTAAAGGTGTGTCAAACGTTGAACGTACTTTATTTCTCTTCTTATAATTCCATTTGAATGACTTGCGACTTGAGCTGAAATTAATGAAAAGAGCTCATAATGTGAGAATGACGGGCTCTGTACTTGCACTCATGTTCATTTCGCATAAATCTTGCACATTTCACCTCCAACTTATTCGCAACCATCGCCAATGCTCAGTCCCACCCGATGCATACATCAAATCACAATATACAATTAAAGTCATTAGCCAACAATCCCCCGAAAGAAAGTTAATTATTTTCACTAGCATTGATATATACGGAATATGAAACAGACAGCGCAACATATTACGACTTTTCAAATGTCCCTACAACACGGCTACTTCCCTTTTCTCTTGATTATTATCACTATTAACCATCAGTCCCTGTTTTACTTTCCAATTTCGTCAGTTTGCGTGGAACAATCACCAATCAGGCTCATAATAAACAAAGCCATGCCTCCAAATTGTCAGTCACTGTGGTCAAATGACCGTAAGAAAAGTGGCTGGCGAATTATTGATTGCTAGATTGCCCCTTTAGAATAATAGCGCGGAGAAGAGACGCTACACAGAACTTCAGGAGCAAATAATATGAGAATTGTGTATGGTTAGTTGGTTAGTCAAGTTAGTCAAGTAGGTAGGTGGTAGGTCCTATCGAACGTTTGAGACAAAGTTCGTAGGTTACCAATAATAAGTTTCACTTGGGGGAAAACTTTACTAGCAAAAGTTTTATATGCTCTTTCTGTATGAAAGGAGAAAGTTCCTATTCATGTTCCTGTTAAAATAGCACGTAAGTATACTGAGAGTCGCACTGGAAGGGATTTCTCTATCAGTGGGAAAAAAACGCTAATGAGATCATGAATTTGAAATCCTTATCATTACCAGAGAGTCGATTCGTATAAATAAATACCAGATGATATTGATTACTCTTGAAAACGCTTTGAAACACATTTTCCCCAATCTTGATAACTCAAGTAATTCTCATACGTGACGAAAGCGTTAAAAAATAACTCGCCAAATTGGGCTATAAATTCAAGTTTGAAAAACATTTGCCCAGATTTTGTTATAGTTCACTCTAATTATGCAGTATAATAACTCCAGCATATTACACTTCATTTTGCTTACAGGTACAGTCACTCAATTGACTCATGGGAAAGTTAATATGTAAAGGCATACTTACATTTTCCCTATATAATTAATTTGGAACTAGAAGTAGATCTATGAAGCGATAGGTTTATAAAAGGAGTCCCTCTGATCTTAAAACAGGGCTTACCAGTCCGAATCAATTTTCAAATCCAATAATATAGAATTACTATTCACTTTCATGGGTTTCTTTCTTTACGCATAAAAACAAGTCTATTTACTTTCAGAATCAATGAACTACTTCTCCTCTGAGTACAACTTCAGAATTTCCTTTGGCTTATTTTCCAACTTATGTATAATGCAATTTGTAATCACAGAGCGAGCATTAAGAATTCGCTTTGTAGCTGAACTGGAACATGAACTATTGCTAATGTAAGTCAAGCCATTAAATTTTGATGTCCTATAACTCCCGACATGTTTCAATATTGACTTTGATTTTGAGTAGCTATATGAAAGCGGCATTTTTGTGATGGTAAATCTTTAGGTGAGTGAAAGTGGCATTAATTAACAAGTCACATCAGGACGTATCGTAAGTTACGTTAGTAGTAATGGGAAGACGTAGTCACAGTTATCTTGGATTTTGAATGCTCCGAAGTTCACAGCCATGGCCTGTGGCAGAGCTTAAGTCAACTGCTCGGACACTCACAGCAATAGCCCACATCCGAGTCTTATTCTCTATCGCTCACAGCCATAGCCTAAGGAGACTCTGTAGCCCAAAACGGACGATCAAGGCTAAAAATTGAACAAGTCTAGGCTGGATCTAGTAATAATGTATCACATGCATGAAACCAGAACTTCGGTTGAAGTAAGGCAAAGGTTGCATATTTTGAACTCCCGCCGTCATTATACACAGGGCCGTATGCAACTGGCTTTCGAGGAACCTAACTTAACATAATAAAATGAAAAGCATAGGTAGGTATCCGTGCAACCTCTGCCTTACTCCAACAAGAACTTCCATACCTATCCTAATAATAACAGTCTGTTAACTTCACCATACTAGTCCAGCCTAGACTTGTTCTATTTGTAGCCTTGATAGTCGGATGGACTACGGAGTCCCCTTAGGCTATGCTTGTGAGTGAATCCAAAATGGTTGAGGTTACAATCACTACGTCCTCCCATTACTACTTACGTTCTCTTAACAAGTATAATATAGCTGACATTGGTTGAACACGCTTATAAATATTCCATAATGTGTTCTTATTAACAGCCTATCTTCTGTCCGTAGCATCCGTGTTGGTTGCCACCTCATTCCTGGCCAATCCTTTGCCGTAGATGGATGTGTTGACATAACATAACCCACACATTTATTTAAGGATCTAACTGAATACGAGTGAGATGACATATGGGACTGTGCTACCTCCCTGTCTGGACGTTGCGCATTTTCACAACGATGTTTGCTAAATCACTTTGTCAAATTGAGATGGAAGAGTTTTCCCCAGTCACACAGAATTATTGCGTCTTCATTTAGTTATACTGGGAAAAGAGGGCTTTGACATCCACTGCTTACTCTGATGTGGTCACTCACTACTAGTCACTACTCTACACTCTCTCCCATTCTTCTTCCCAAATAAATTTCCCGTAGACACGGGAAAGAACTCCATTGCATTGGCCATTGTGTGCACAGTCGAAAGAGATACCTAACAGCGAACATTTATATGCATCCGACTTGTCACATGCATTATTAGTAAGTTGTACGTACTATGTAGGCCATACGCTGGGCGAGGCAGCATTGATAACTGCTTCAATGTCTGCTGCAATCACAAAATAAATTGTTACTCGATGTCTCCCTTGTCCGATGACAACGGACAGGAGTGATACAACACTTTTGTTTTTTATCAAAAGTAATTGAAGCAAACGCCCGCCCGCCAGCAAATCGTTACCCGTGTGAATGTATATACAAGCAAACAGAATTTACTAACTTTCCACCGTTATACTATTTAGTAGAGCTACGAATAAGAGAGAAGAAAGGATTCCCTAATTAAAAAAGCTTCGTAACGGCTCCTACTACTTGAGCACGATTATTATCGTTGCCTTTCTATTACTTAGTTAATTATTTTTGGCCATAGTGTTAAACCTTTTAAACAGTGTCGGATGATTAGTGAAAACACTTTTACTCTTCAATTCATTCATTTTTATTTTTATTCTGGTCTAACTGTAATGAGCTTGGAAGGCCACTCGCAGGCACAGGAAACTCATTGTAAGTGCAAATGCGGACACTGTGACACTTAATTTTCTACGCTAAAATGACATTACCCAATTTTGGTTTACAGTTACGCCTTATGATTTGGAGGCCTAATGAAAATGACTTCCAACACAAAAACAATAATTAATTTTGCCCGGAAATGCAAATATAGATATTCTTTACCGGATCTAATAAGTGAAAACCATTCTCAAATCGCCCAAATGCGGAGAAAAATTGTCCGGGTTAGTACATATATATTACATAGATTACATAATGTTTCCAAGCGGCAGGGAACAAAAAAGGTTTAGCTTTTTTATAATACAGTACTTATAAAACAATGCATTTTTGCCTTTTCTGCTATTTACCTGTAGGTAGAGTAAAAGGCGATGGTGAAAATACATATCTTGCTTGATAGCTGTAATTTAGACATAAACATCTTGAAATTGGACAATGATTCGAAGAAAAAAACCAAAAAGGTTAAAATAATCGTTACCTAACAAATAAAGAGAATAAGCAAAAGGCATGGCATCCCATTTAACCCCAGCGATAAAGAAAGTAGTTGTAAAATAGTTTTTCGATCATTCTCCCAAAAGTTATTTTACAGATTTCAACCATTTTCGAACTGAGAACTAAAACCAACCTTCCTTTTGACCTCAAGAGAAGTTTGAAAAAAAGTTTGAAATAAGTACCTCAGTTCGTTTGTGAGTTATCACAAAGGAAAGTGGAAACGGACAGATCGGCAAAGCATCTGGATGAAGTAGTTACCGCTGCGTAATAATGGAAAGTTGGTGAAAATATGAAGGTATTGTATGTAGTTCTCTCTCGCATTGCAATATTGGGAACACAATGGAAGAAGTAAATTGGTTGGCAATTTGTAGCTCATCGGTAAGAATTTTAAATACTAGTCGGAGACCATACACACTTTCCTCACCTGTTACATCGCAACAGTTGCAAAAAATTGAGCGACTACACGGCACAATAAACATAAAAATGCAAGTAGTCATCCCAGTTTTTCCACTTTTACGAGTTCGGTACACGCTGTAGTCGTTTGAGTTAAACTGGAGTTCCAATTTCACAGGAATTGAGCGAAAGGCAGTGAAGGGACTGGAGAGGGAGATGTGACTAGAGACAAATGGTGTTAGCTCTTCCTCGTCCCAAAACCAAAATACAATCTTCTCAAATTACTAAAACCATTTAACTTAGGGAGAAGGTTGACAGTTGATGGGCGCACTGGTGCTGCTGCTGATTTCCAGTCAGAGTAATTGAACTAGCTGAAGTTCCTTTAACTCAAATAATTTCTCAACAGCGTTAGTGCTCATTTTTCAAAATAACAACTGATTTCCTATGAAGACATCCTCGAAGCTCTTTTCGCATACAAGAGGTGATCCTTGGACGTATGTATTTTTTATGGTGGAAGGAGGAAGGGAGAGTTTATAATAATAATGTAATAATATTATAAGGCTATGAAGCGAGACAATCTCCTTTAATGCATTCTTTTATTTGAGTGCTCATCGTGGAAACATATTTTTAAGGCAATCTTATTAGCATTTTTCTCTTTACAATTTTTATTCCTTTGCCCGGGCACACATAAATCTAGCCAGAGCATATGCAGACAGTAGACACTTTTGACGCTATGTATTATACTTGAACTATTAATCTGACTACTTCTCCAAAGAGATATTTCACCCAGAGAAAGCAATTAGATTCCACAGATTCTGCGTTGCGAGTAACGCTAATTCCCGCACTGCTTCCATTGCAACTTTAACTAATGTCGAGTTTAATGACCTAATAGCCAGAAAAGTGCCTAGGTAGTCTGTAATTTTTGAATCACGAAGAGATGTACAAAGGTAGAGGCGCTTATTAAGAATGTTGATTTAACAAATTGCTCCGAATTGCTTGGCTTATAATGTCTTGCCTATGCTCAATCTTCAATCGTCAACTTTTCCTTTCCATATAAATAGTTAGCTAAGCTTCGACCATTTCCAAGAAATGCATAACTATATAGTAATTTCTACATCTACAGAGGGAAAGATGAAATTACCTAAAGCTAATACGTATGTACCTAACCTACTAAGCAGCGACTCTACCCACTTCGATGAAAAGCCTGTAATTGTAAAATTGTAATAAGCATTGACTTCAATAGTTATTATACGTCATGGCTGAACGTTACGTTATAAGTTATAACTATCACTTTATTTATACAATGGTTACGACTTTCTGCTCAAGTACAGCAATTAGGAAGACAAGTGACATTTTAAATAATTTCTGTGAAAGGCTTTATTAGGCCATTAGACTATTAAGATAGCTCCCCTTTCTCTTGCTAGCTGAAATTTAATCGCAAACAGCAAGTCTGATTAATTCTCATAAATTCAAAAAACTAACGGAGCAGTTGCTTTCGCATTTATTAATCAGTCCAAATGAAATGAAATTAGAGATCATAAGATATTAAAGAACTGCTACGCATGTATAAGCACTTTCAAAATTAATGCCAATAGAATTTATTGTCGAAATCAACAGCCTGCAGTTCTATTCAAAAGTACACTTATGGAATTATCTGTATTTCTGCTGTATGCCTATTTTATGTGTTGTTTGTAGATGAAGAAAATTTCTTGTAATTATGCTTAGTAATTTGCTTTTTTGTATGAATAGGTCATCAAATTAGAAATATAAAGCAAAAGCTTGAAATTAAAAAAATAAATTCTATTTAGTGATATGAATGCTGAGCTTCAGTATCCAATCGATTAACAGTATCATTCTTTCATTTACAGAAAAAATATAATTGAGTAGTTAACCCAGTTAACCAATTACTTTCCCCATTGCATTTGACTTGACATAGTCGTATTGTTTTCAACTTCCCCCTTTAAAAAACTTTCAACTTTGATATTTGGAAAATAAGAGCAATTGGTTCCCAGATGTACGCTCTATTTTGATATTATGGTATTTAAATATTTACAAATTAATTTATTCCCGGTCCTTTAATTAATAGCAAGTAAATAGTTATGGTCAACTTTCTCTTTCATTGATATTGTATTAGAGTGTAGTATGTAGGTATTCGCATAGGTACGTACCTACGTGTATAGCTACATGGTGCATACTTCTGCTCAGAATAATCAAATCTCGGCTATTTTTTGGTGTTGTCAACGGCATGCTGTCGAAAGAGCTAAATGAAAGCTGGTAGACACAGAGAAGCTGTTCCTTAGAAAAAGTTGGTTAAAATTGAAGATGTTTCTGCGGCTGGGAAAGCTGGAGTTGATGCAACAACAACAGATCGTTGGGAAAGAGATGGGAGGAAGGTTGAAAGCATCTACTAAAATTGTAAATGGGTTCATGTCTGATATAAATCGTAAATTTTCTTGCTTTTTGCACATGGGTTTCTGGGATGACGTTTGGATGTGCGGGATTTTATTATTGTTCATTCCGCCTGACATAGTTGGTGAAGAAAGCAAACGCATGGTGTACCTTGGCAAATGTTTATTTATTAGTAAGGTACGTGTGGATATTGTAGGGAGAGCTCTGAAACTGAAGTGGCTGTGAGCATAGAGTGGATGAGGAAAGCGGAGAGTTGTTATTATTATGTAAAACTGGTGCTTCACGGCTATGGGCTACATCACACATTTAACACGTAGCTAGGGAGAAGGTCGTAGACGCTGCTTACAACGATCATTCCGACAGTAGTACATGTCACATGCTGTTTGCAGAGATTACAGAGATATATTACATCAGAAAGTACTTATTCAATTATGGGCTCAATAATATTCTCTACAGATATCCAAATTCTGTCTCCTACTTATATCCTCGCGTCCTTATTAAATTGGCAATACATTATGGTGTAGTTGTGTACGTGTATGATTTTTGCATTAGCAGACGCGTCTGGTTGCTGACGATGAGAATGAGACAAAGTCGGTGCCTGACACAAAGCAGTGAGTGAGACTAAGGATCCATTTCGTTCGAAATAATTCCTACCTCAGAGCCCGACCCATAACAAACGGCGTGGGATGTTCTCACAAGAGCAATAAACATGGAAAATGCCATAAAGGAATATAATTATCAGTATATCTGCCAAATCTGTAGCCCTATCAACGTTAAGCAATTTTAGTATTGTGATGCACAGCTTGGGAAATGTTTTTCTCCTCCACTCTCTATAATAATAATGCAATCTAAGTATAACTAATTTCTTCATAACTCTGTGACAATGGAATATAGAGCCCACGCAACTTTTCCATAGAGAAAGCAAGGGCTTTAGATGAGTATATAGTAGAATGTAGAACGTAGTAGATCCAGAGTGAACTTTGTAAAAGAACTTTGCATGTTACTATAAAACTCAATATCAACATTAGTTCATTTGCTACTGTAGGTAATTTGTACGCATGTAAAAATACTTCTTTCACCTATAGCCATATTAATTTTTGCTAAAACCATGTAACTATAATTGTATACAAGTTTAAGTAGGTTATCTCTCTATGTGTAGCATTCCGAATTTTTTGTAGATTAAACGGTTTTGTGGGGAGAGAGAGAGAGAGAGAGAGTGAAGTAAGTGGATGGTGGATGGGATAGGTAGAAAGGAATGGTGGCTATATAAAAGTAAGAACTCTGACACAATGAAATGAAATGCAATCGAAAGAGTTGTTTATGGGGAATAGTAATACAGAGAGTAGTGTTGGTTGGGAGTGCATGCCATCATCCTAGTCAGAGTCAGAGCTAGTTTCCTGGCTGGGCTTGCTTTGGCTAGCACAAACAAGAACGGTAATAAAATCGATCTTCTGCCGAGCAAGAAGAGTGTAGCTGTATGTAGTGCTGTGTATTCCGTCCCTGCCTGGCTCAACTGACTGACTACAATAATGCAGCCACCACCACCTATGTGTCTATCTGTCTATAGCTATGTCTTTCTATTTTGCTCTATTTACGCTATACGGGAGCGAGGGAGAATTTCTTCGGGATTAGTATTAGTATCAAATGAATCAATGTATGTATCGGAGGGATTCAACTGTGTATGACCAGAGCCACTAACGACTGTAAACCGAGAACTGTTTAGTTTATTAAAGTGAAAGGAGGAAGAGGACGAGTGAAAGGAGCGGCACCCACCTCAGCAGACGGGCTCCCTACCTAACTAACCAAACTAACACTACTACATCCACAGAAGAGTCAAAGCGAAGGAAGTCAAGTTTAGCGGGAGTCCGTCCGTCGTCCGTATAATACCCGCTATATATTTATCATATAATATCACGGGCAGTAGGCAGTAGGCACAGATACTTTAAGTTAGCAAGAGTCAGTGAGGCAGCCCAGCTCAATCAATTCAGTCTCGTGTTACGGATACGGCACCTAGCAGTACCTACCGACCTAATGCCTCTAATGCCCCTACACTACTCTTAGTTAAGGACTGCCTGCCTACCTGAAGCCTGGATCCCTATGTCTACTATGTGGGTAGACGCTAATGCTACGCTATGCTGTCTCTTTCCGGTCGGCCGGGTCAAGACAGGAACAGGACAAACCTTCGATGAAACAAATAGTTCCAGTCCAAAGCAAAAGTCTTCGGGAATCACGACAATTCGTCAGTCCACGGCATGGCCCTCCTGTATTTTACTTTTATTGCACTATTTACTTATTACTGCTGCAAGTACATTGCCGACCCACTACTGCTCACTGACACAGACTGGATCTGCCTGCCTATATATCCTACATGTTTATTCGTACCTACCTTTCAGACACACTCACTTCACTACTACTGCTATGGTGTGGTGTGGTGTGCCTTTGTTGTTTGTTCGCGATTGAGAACTGGTGCATTATACTCGTCGGCAGCAGAATGCAGAGCGCTGATTTTCTTTTCCCTTTCTCCGTGACACTCTGTTAGTCAATTCCACTGCTTCTTAGAGTCCATACACAACTTAATTCCTCTCCCTAACTCCCGACTCTCAATTTTTGTGACATCTGCAGCAGAGTACTAAAAATAAATGTCAATTGGATTAATGAAGGCCCTTGAAAGTTGCGAATGGCTCAAATGTGAATTACTATTTTTCCTCTCCCTTTACTCTGTTACTTGACAAATTCACCAATTTCCCTCCTTTTATTTCAACAACACCATTGTTCACTATTGGCAATCTTGGGCTAGGGATATCCTACTGACGTCCTATGCAGTGTTGCAATGGGAATTGAGAAACATGAGCTACATATTATTATTTCGACTCCAGAGAATGCTCTCTCGCCATGGATTCCAATTAACAACATACTGACTTCCCCAGAACGTTTTCCCGGCCATTTCTATACCTACTTTTCACTCTATAGCTATAACTTCCGACTTAATAAACGGCCTACGTCCCTAAAACATAACTTTAGGTAAGATCCACTTAATTAGTTTTCACAATGTTCACTCCTTACTACCCTGGCCTTAATTCAATAATTTTATCTTCTACTGTCACCGTTATTTGATTTTAGTTTCTGAACAACGAAACTCATAAGTTACAAAAATACAAAATGATCAGGAGTGAAGCGACGAGTTATATATTTTTCCAAATCAATCAGAATAGTTATTCAATTGTTTCTAAGCTATTTTCTTATAAAAATAAGAAATAATATTAATATCATGTTTGATGGTCGTCAGGCAATTTCTTTTACTTCGTATATGCATTGGTTTACTTTCTTTTATATAAATGTGTCAAATTTATTGCAAATGTACAAGTAATAATGGTCGTAACTTTGGAGAAAGTAACACTTGAAACATTGGGCTCCGTGCAGTATAGGTAGAGGTACACACAACACACATAGAGCCCAAAGCAGAGATTTGTATCTGTTACTCATGTTAGAGAGATACATAAAAAGAAACAAGATCGTAATCCCTTTCCTCCTTTATGTCGTGCCTTGTATTTACCAGAATCTTTAACATTTACTCGAAATAAAGATTTATTTGTATATCTCGGCAAATAAAAATGTACAATGGCAGTAAGCCGGACGAGCTTATTTGTATAACTTTTTTCAATGATATTTTTCTAGTGAAAAAAACATTTCTCCAACTTTCTATTTGTTGAATGGAATTGATTGTGCTGTGCACGAATGCTCAGGTAAGAGGTAACTATGTACATAAATAGAATGTATGTATGTGCCATGGGCGTAGTTAGAATCCTTGGAGGAAGGTGTTTAGACACATGTTAGCAGTTATTTATTTTCTGTGGCCCTAAATTTTGTTTTGAACCGAAGACAGTTATTTAGTGCTATTTACGCATTGACCCAGAAGACACTAAGTAAATTAAGTAGGGGTCTGGAGGGCATAAAATTTTTTGCAGCCGTGTAATATGCTTTTAAACTTTCTGACAAGGATATAAAATGCCTGCTGTGCTGTGCTGACTGACTATCCATTAGTCCGGCACTTACTTAGTGAGATATACTTTTTGATAGCAGTCTCACTCTTTGTTCAACATTTCTAAAGGTACACTTAGGAAAAGCGGGAGTAATGGCAGAATTAATGACCGCATCTCATGACATCTTATTTTGCTATTATAATTAATGCTTGAGCAGAGGAATTCAATTGTGAGCTGTAGGATGTAAGATAATGTAAATTATTCTTGGAGGACCACAACTGCTTACCTACTTACTTACGTTGTACTACTGTCGTACTTACTGGAGCACAAGGAGGATGAAGTCTGGGAAGGATGGCAAAGTTATTTATTTATTTGAAGATTGGGCGAGGTGAAAAATTAGGAATATTTTCTCAAGTTGGGCAGTGTGGAGGGCGATGAGTGATTTAGTGTATTTGCGCGGATTCAATTAGTTGTTCAAGGGACAACGGTGTTATTATTTCTGAGATAAGTGGGGCACTAGGGTTTTCAACGCTCTCCTCGTGACACTTTGATTAGTATGATTTATAGCCAGAGCCAGTTATCAGAGCAACAGACTGGTTAATAATACTACAGTCATTGCATTGCAAGAGCCGGGAGCAAGGCCCCCAGTTCTCCCAATCTAAATAGCCAGACGGAGCTGTACAGTGTCCAGACGCAACGGCAGAGAAAGCAAAAGCAAAGTAAAGAAAGTCCGTGGAAATGGAAAGGCCCTAGCGAGCGGCGGGCCAACACCGACACAGAAGGGGTTTTCAGAAACTCCTGATGGGTTTACACAGTGGGGCGGCTGCATTATTGCAGCACTTCCCAACACTCATTTCCCCCGTTCTACTAAAAATGGAGATGGGATGCTGTTGAAAGTTTCCACTTCTCAACTAAGTAAGTAGCTATGGAGAAATCCTGCCAAGGTTTGATTTGCTTCCTTCTTTCTTGCGCTCCGTACGGGCATTAGGAAGTGAAGGACCCTAGCTAAATACGAGAGCAAGTAAGTAGGTAGTCGTAGCATGTAGGGTTGGCCTATACCAGACGCTAGTTTTCCTATGTACAGCGTGCGGGGAAAAAGGGACGTCTTCGTCGACAGGGTTATAGCAGATTATAAAAGGTTCCTTGGCGGCTAGGCTTAGTTAGTTACTCGTAGCCGACAACTACCCGCCAACTACTAGTACATAGTATTTAGTGAGGCAAGGCAAGGCATCATTTCTTGTTCCTAGAATTAACTACTATTAGCTTTCACTTCACTTCTCGCTCAAGTTTTCTTCTGAACAACGCTTTCCCTCTCGCCTTTCTCCGCTCTCCACTTTTACATACTTTCTCTCGCTTTTCATCATCAAGGGCCACACGGCAAAACACACGTTGACGATAAGTCGTTCCTATTTGTATTCCCCGTATAGCCACCGCTACTAGTAGTCGGAGTGGAAAACGTGCTTTCTCCAGTTTACACTCCAGCAGACGACTATCTCATAGGTAGCTCCTACTTATACCTAAAAAGTAAGCATATAGAATTCCATCCAATCTCCCTCCACTGGATGATCTATAGCGCGGCCAAAAAACGACGCGACGGCTATATAGACAGATGTGTAAGTAAGTATGTCTGCCTGCTCAGCATCTCATGGCATTAGTTCATCCTCTTTGAGTGGTGTACCTAACTACGGGGAGTATTCCTATATCTGTGCGCTACGGGAATCATCATTGCTTCGTGCACCCTTGTTCACTTCACTTGACTAACTACGTTCTCCAGTTACACGACTATCTACTCCCTCCCTTCCCGTCCTCCGCTATAGAGAGGACGAGGGAATTCCAAAGATGCTACACTCAACTCTTTCAGGTAATGTGAGCTAACTAACAAGGCTAACATTAGGAGAGCCAACCTCTCCTCCACTTCCTTTGGCACTCTGAAACGAAGCCACGTTTTCTTATGACTTTCCATTGTCTTATGAGTGCACTTAGTATTAGTTTACTGCTCCTCCAACTTAACTTCCCTTCACTTGGATTACATCATTAGCATTTCTTTCTAATTGCCGTCCTATTTAGTGTCTCGCCGACCTTTTATTCAGCACTCTTTATTTGGTCAGACGTCACTTTTTATCTCTCAGAATAAAATCATTGCAATTTACACCAGCAAATTATATATCTACGCCCCTGCCGCTGCCTACAGACAATTAACCAAACTATAGCACAATAATAACCGTCCCATGAATGCACAACAGGAGAAAGGACTCCACTTTTAAAGTCGACCTACTCTTTAATGCTTATTATCTAATAATATTATTATTATTATAAAAGAGGTAGGTAGCTATATAGGACGACACTGCTGCGTGAAAAACTGCTCATTGCTTCCTGTCCCCAATTTTCGACATTTTATACTATAGGTACTCTCCCGCCTTTATTTAGGCTCAATCTAACTGCCATTCTATTATATTATGCCTACACGTCTGCTATTATATCAAGAGTCCCAAAACGAATGTGCCTAACTCTTATTAAACTATACTTAAGTAGTGACACATCAGAGTTTTCTTGCTCCTGGAACTTTTGTCCCAACTCCAGACTCTTACAAACACGCCTGAAAGTGTGAAAGTCGAAAAAAGAGTACGGCTAATGTCTGTGCATGCACTTGGGAATATTCTTCATTTTAGTATACCATCTCTACTATAGTCTCTGTATATTGTATCCTCCTCTATTTATTTTGACGATCAGAAGTTACAGAAATTGAAGTAGCTACCTCAAGGATATACATTTTCGCCATAATTTCTGCTTGCGACAGTTGAGAGGCGTAACAAAAGGAATAAATGCATAAATTGGCTATCAGATACGTAGTTTTATATTGTGATCGGATTTAAGGTGTCACTCAAGAGTGTGACGCAGGAAATTCGTCTCAACTCCCATTGTCACTCACCCCTAACTTTTAACTGCACATAAATACATAAATATGAAGATATCAGCATCTGAATGGCTGTTTTCATGACAAGTTTTGTAAAGCACCGTTTTTTCCTATAGTGAGCATCAAGTGGGAAAAGGAAGTTATGCATATATTTCCCTTGGCTTATGGATTCGAATAACTGTCAGCGAGAAAGAGTGCATCCGAAGAGGTAAACGACAAACAAGTAAAACAAAAGAAGATGTAAAGCTCCTGAAAGCTTTTCCGAGGAGATAGTATTAAAATAAACCAGAAGGGATGGTTTTAATCAGCAGTGTTGAACAACTCTGAAAGAGTTAAAAGAAAAATATCCAAAGCCAGAAGAGTGAAAGCATAGGGCTCTCTTTTCTTCAGCGCAACAAATCTTTAATAAATTATGTGCTCTTCTAATGGAAATACAGAAATATTATACATATGTATGTACTAAAGCTACGTGAGTGAACTACTCTTATACACGGAGCTGTATTTTTTTAGTAGTAAAAAATGTGAATCTGGACGAAGATTCTGTAGTCGGTTATGTTTTCATTGCATATTTAATGAAATTTGTGTTACAAAGTAATGTTCTTGGGAAAGTTTTTGTTTTAGATGTGATAAAATTAAAAATCTGTCCCTTAACTTTGTGTACAAATTATATTAAAGTTTCGTTGGTTTCTTTTAAAGCATGATGACATGATACTTTTGTTAGGAGAGCTTGACTAGGTAACCAAACAAGTTGCTTAAGGTTAGCTCATTTAGTTAGCGACACAGGGAAACTTTTCTTTCATGTACACAGCCTCGACTACCTTTTCTCTTGAAAACTGTAGTTTTTCCAACTTTTTCGGCATAGAGATCGGTGAGTGTTTGAAAGTGTTTGGGAAAGTCGTCTAAGCAGCAGATACTAGTAGACTAAATAAGTAGATCCGGCTCATATACCTAAGGCAATTGCAATCACTTACATGGTGGAGCATATGGAAAGCAAATCCATGTTCTATTGACTTGGATTATGTGTGTATATGTTTCTAAGCGAGATAGATTAGGCTACGCTGTCAATTTTGATTTTGTTTCCTGCAGAATGGCTTACTTATTCCACAAAGGTATGCATTAATACTTTAGCTATGGCATATTTGAAGTCGAGGCTGTTTTGCTTGCCTCCTTTCAAGGTCCCTCCCTACATTTCTAACTCCAGACGAGAATTCTATGGATGATAAAACCTTTTCTTGTAAATGTCATTGGGAATTTTAACCTAGGACACGACAGGAGGGAGCGATGCGTTTGTTAGCACAGCAGTAGCACTGTCTATGGAGTAACACAGACAGAAGAGAAAGAGAGAAAGGTCTGAATAATCGTGAAAATAGAGGATACCATGGCGGAATAGGAAATAATGGAAGGATATGAATAGCGACGGTTAAATGGTGCCGTGTGACAAAGTTTTTGCACAGACAAACAACGGTGGCTGGAGCAGTCTCTCTTTATACGATGCCCTACTGTAAAGAGTGTAAG
The DNA here is from genome assembly GCA_019776505.1 of Tomocerus nigrus. NCBI lineage: Eukaryota > Metazoa > Arthropoda > Collembola > Entomobryomorpha > Tomoceridae > Tomocerus > Tomocerus nigrus. The sequence goes on along the minus strand of JABASI010000014.1, from coordinate 7,755 downwards.
GAGAGACAGTAAGTAGTCGTTCGGAATAATAGCTCTGTACTGTGCTGTACTGTACTGAGTCAATGAAGAAAGTCAAATGAAACCACGAGTCGAATTGTTTACTGTGGTTTTATGTCCCATGTATGTTTGCCATCCCATCCCACATTATACCTATGAGCATAGAGAGAGAGAAAGAGAGCGAGAGAGATCTTTTGTTGCACCCTCAAGACTACGGGAGCAGAAAGCAAAGGCGAAATCTCTGATTCTATTATCTATCCTGTATAATATAATATTAGGTAGGTAGGCATACATTGGAGGAAAGGGAGGAGGAAGAAATCATGGCGTGTTAGCCGAGTAATACTCAGCTTCCTACCTACCAGAAAGTACACAGTATACATAATGTATCACCTACATACGCCGTCTCTCCTCCCCTAAACAACCTTTCTCCTCCGAGAACCCAAACTCATAAGTACACTAATATTATTTATGTATTTCCCACTATAAGAACAATAAACTACCTAAACTTGCTGACACTTGAAGTGCTCTTGAAGTGTGGGCTGGCTGAGTACAATGCATTCATGTCTCCTCTACCAACCGTCTCAGCTTTCTCTTTTTTTCACTCTGTTCCAAGGAAAACTTAATATTCGCTAGCTACGGACTTTTGCATAATGCGTGTCCCACCCAGTCCTCTGACTTTGTTTAACCCCGTCAGCACAATTTCACCACAATTCACCTACACTCCCCAGATTATTATGTCTCTGACTTCAAAAGACGTCGTCTGTGCTCATTCTCGGAGTTCAGACCTCATTGCGTAATCAATTAAACCTTAGACACACGCTCCCGCAGTTTTTACGCGCAAAAATCCTTTCAACCAGTTGCCTCACTCAAAATTTTCCAAGAAATCATATCCTCTGACAGAAAATTGTCTTAGATGCACAGTGCGCTAGCTTCTGAGTATTTATTCCAACAAATACAAACAAATCGAGAAACGTGTAAATCTTGTGAAGTTTATCGTTTTCTCTACTCTGCACAATTGTTTTCGTTTTGAGGGATTCGATTCTCAAAATAAAGATCTTTTAATTGAAAATACAGAGAAAATTTTTATCTCGCAAAGTTGACAGAACTTTGGCTGAATAAGAAAGCGACGGCTGCTTTGTCGCAGCCTTTCATTGTCCTGCATGGAAACAAAAGGGTATGTATAACTTCAGTCAATGAACACAATACATTCATACAATAAACTAAGAAGAGGGCATATTTTACATGGTGATGGTAGCCTCGAGTGGTATAATGCCCACGCAGAGAAATTCCAATGAATATCCCATATCTACTATATCTGTACATTAGGTGAGCTCGCAATGCCGCCACTTCGTCTTTTCTGTTCTAAAGAGTTTTATGACTATGACAGGTAAGTGGCCATTTAAAAAGCAAATGGTATTTAAATGTTTATTTATTTATGTGCAGACAATGTGTCGATGTAAAATGTATGCTGTAATGTTGTCCATCCATAAACAGGGTCGGGGAGGAAGCAGAATGAAGAGGCAAGGGTGGGTGTAGTAGTGTAGTCTTCCTAACGTTGTATTTATTTACAAGATATTCTGGTAGCATTTCAGGATAGCGAGAACCACGTCCCCGTTTCCATCTGCTCAGCATTCAAGTACCATTTGAACTGACTTAGTCAGTGAGTGAGTGAGTGAGTTGTATTCTAAGCGGTGTAGCGTGTAAACTCTCACCGAGTTCGCACATAACTTTGCTAACGTATGACTTTCCTGTAAGTTATGAACTCTCGGGAGAATTTGCAGACAGTAGTGGTGGAAAGGAAGGGTCTAGCTCGGCGAACGAACTCAACGGCCGGAGTGAGTGTACCTATTGAGATGTTGTTGAGCAGTTGCCTTGATACTTGTATATCATATTGTGCTGTTCAGAAAGGAAATGAAAATACATTTGAATAGGCTAACTTGGAGAGATGAAAGAGGGAGGAGGAGGACGAGGGAATGAGAGGACCGCACGGCGGACAAGTTCATGCCAGGCACCCACCCACCAACTACCGAACAAGCCACCATCACAACGAAAGTCAGGAAAAGAAGTTTGACTAAACTCTGTTCTCCCTGTCGACACTGGGCCAAGTCTCTCTGTCCCACGGACTCCCTCCCAGTCCCAACAATAGGGGAAACACAATAAAGATTTCTTGCTAGAGTGCTTTTGATCCGAGCAGTTACAATGCACAACTTCCACTGAATGAATGGCAGAATGGCTCCTATGCCTCCTCGGATTCTGGTGGAGGGAGGTCCGGGAGTGAAACCAAAGGATGACAGAAAATTCCCGCAAAGTGTATACTATGAGTTGTTAACACGTCTGTCTATGAGGATGATGATGAGTGAGCTGTGAGCTCTGTGTGTGTGAGAGAGAGAAGGAGCAAAGGAAACCTAAGCAATTTTCGTCCGTTTTCTTGGTTTGCAATTGTCAGTTCATATGGTGCGAAGAAATGAAAGAGGAGTAGGCAGGCTTTCGCAGAAAAGATCGGGAATTCGATTTCCTCCGTCTGGCTCCCTCACCACTGATTATCATCGCCGCTCTTTTCTTCTCCAGACGCAACGAACAGAGCTGTTGACTTTGACTCTTTGTGTCATGTGCCTGCCTGCCTACTCCCCATTATAACTATTCCATTCAGCCATGATATTATAGCAACATTCAAGATCAACACCACTACAAACTCATTAGGTAGTACTACTACAAATTCCTGGCCCATTTCTCTAAACTAACTCTGATCATTTATACTTATTAGAGAGTGCCATTCCCACAAATGCTTATATGCTACGTATACATGTCCTCACTCAGCCGCCTACCAACCAAACCACCCAGTCACAACACAACAAAACTGCATGCTTCATCTATGAAATGGATATCTGGCCTAATATACTTATCAAATCTCCGTCCATATGGAGAAAATGTGGTGGCTATGGATAGGAGACGCGGGAGCTGTTAGCTACCTACAAGTTTTTTGTCGTGCCAGCATCCCAATCCCAGTCAGCCAAATGAAGGAGATAGGATTGAGTTGGTTGGGAGTTGGTATGGGTCCTCTGGATCTCTCTGGACGAAAGACTGTAGCGCACTATAGGCTTCTTAGTTTGGCATGGCCCTGAATTTGACTTTCCCTTGCTTTTAACAATCCTTTTGGATTCACAACATTCACAAGTTCTCAACTCTGCTTCCGACGCTTTCTCTTTCTCCAACTCAACTCTGAGATTTTATGCGATACTGAGCTCATGGCTTATGTCGAACAATAGAAATTCGAATGATAGCAAACTTAAACTCCCTTCACAAATTCAACTTAGGGAAACTGGAGGGCAAGAAGCTCAGCCAGCTCTTTGAAGACCTCCCCAACAGCATTTTCAACACTCATATAGACATAGGTATACGTACATGTACATGCATGGCAAATCGACATTATAATTTAGTGTATGTGGAGCAACAATAAAGTAGGCACTCGTGCTATTGGTAGCCAACGCTAGCTGCCGAAGACAATTTAGCCAATACAGATACCTAGGTGGCTAGCTCCATCATATACTCATGGGCATACATAAACACTCAAGAATGCATTTATAGCATGTAGTCTCAGTCAGTGTGAAATAAATATGGTGCGAACTCATGTAATATGAAAAAGATGAGCGTCAAGCATATATCTAAGCAGTTCCCGTTCGACAATCTACTTCGGCACTATATGACACTTAATAAATAGCGTCTTCCAGGAATTCCATTTATGTACACGATATACAGATTGTGTGAATTTCATTCCCATCCCACATTTCAATATGAGCTGCTCGAAGAAAGATGCAAAGGAAAAATCTGGTAATATGGCGCAAAGGATTTTCACAGTAAACGTAGTAAGCACGAACCCAAAAAAGTGGGAATACAATGGAGGATTTGGCGGTGGAAGACCGATGGAGGTAAGTAAAAGTAAGCGTACGGATTCAACTTTTTTCAAATGAAGGAAAGGGTAAGTACTGTTGTAAGCAGTCCATGGCCATCGTATTACCTCCATACATACATACAGAAATACGTACGTACAACTATATAGGCTGTGCATGCAGAGAGGAAGTGCAATCCGAGAGTTCAATCTTCTTCGATACATATACCTAACCTACATATATTCACTTAGTAGTCTGCCGAAAATAAGTCAAATATATAAGCATTCTCATCCTCAGTCATATATTCCGAATATTTCTTCCTCTCTCTCTCTCTCATCCATGTACTCTGTATACATTGGAGGTGCAAAAATCTGGGTAATTCTGCTGCCAGACTGGAATTATCGTTAGCAGAGCTTCCAAAGAAGTTACAACAGTGAATTCAAATGGTAAATCACATCTTTAATGTGAATGTTTATACGTTCGGCGTATTTATCTGCAAAATCTCCCTCCCTATATCATCTTTGCATCTGCCTACTTTGAATATACGCTATAGCTACTATATACGCTCTTACTTAGTCCTCCTTTATTGTAACGCTGTAAATTCTTAGCTGAGCGTAATTGCGTGGCGCTAGCTAGGCTTATCTACATTCAGATGTACATAGGAATACTTATTGCTATTTTCAAGCTCCCTATTCCTATTCTTGAAATAAGTTAACCACCTTTCGCACAGTGCACATGAAACTCCTTCTCACTTTGCCACTATATTATTTCTGACTCGTTCTGCGAAATTCTCTTCATTTATTTGCATTGTAAACCTAATGGCTTGAAGAATGAGAAAAAGGATTGCCGAACGGGTGGCCAGATTAAGAAAGGTGGTTAACGTTTTCCATAAGAGCTGACAATGCCCGTTATGCCACTTCCTTTCTGTACTATACATGTTACATTATGTTGAGACTGAGAGTGGGACGGGAGGCAGTCAACTAGACGGAGCATATGAATTGTCAAAGAAAATAAAAGAGTTGGGAGCAGGCAGTGTATAGATAGATAGAGGGGATGAGGATGAGTGGTGGGTCGGATGTTGGATCTGGATCCAAACACATGCCTTACATATATCAACGTGAAATCTGTATTGGACATCTGAAATTCCACATATTGCAATCATGTTGGAAAAGAATGGAATAGTTTTGTTTTATGACTTTCCGTGTATACGCTGCACATGTGAATCTATCTATTTGACGGAGCCTATTTCCTCTTTGATCAGTTCAAAGCTTTTATAAAGTTACGTTAGCTTTGCCTCCTCGGCTTCTAGTATTGCAGCTCCTATCTCATTGTATCCTTCTTCCCAGCATAACAATAAAGACGGGCTGTGTGGTAACTACGACCATTTTGTATTCTGAATCTCTTCCATTAAATGGCTCTCCATAAGGAATAACCATCATTGCATATCTTGCCTGCCTGTGAATTTCTCCAAGATCAGAGTAACTGCATCAAAATAACATAAAACACCTTTTCTTATTTTCTAACCCGTTTTATCGACTCATCGATTTTCTACTTAGCGCATTACATTTACCAAACTACAGATAGATCCACACATCCCAGTTAAACTTTACTGCCTAACTTCTAAGCTTTAATCCATTATACATAAATAAATATGATATTCCATATCAGTCCTCAAATATTCCATTTCGGAACTGACTACATGCTCCAGTGGCTATGCTATAGCACTTGCCATTTAATGCACCCTCACACTCACACTCAGCTATCCCTATTCCCCCACATTATAATGTGGGCACACAAAAATAATGAGAAACTACGCAATCTACTCAGCCTTAGTAATGAAATTGACGTATTTGTTTACTCTCTCGGAATCTGAGAACCTTCATCCCGTTTTGTTGCCCTCTTCTATGAACTCTTCTGCTCCGTTACCCGGCATGTTTGTTTCCATACAAATGAGTCATTATCAATGAGACCTTACGCGAACCTGTTCCATCATTTTCTGACCATCCAAACAACACATTTCCAGGGGATAGCGCATCAGGTCATGTACCGTATTTCCTAAATTAAACCATGGATCTAAAATAAACAGCAGGGGTAAGATACACGCATACATATTTGGTCAATACACCGCGGACAGGAAGTAATCGGCAGGTCGAAGTCAGATATCCTTGCTTTTCGACTCTAATTTCAAAAATACATGTCATGTAATATGGGCATCCAGAAATAAAGGGTTCTTGACACTATTCCTAATCCATGGCAAAAATTTTAGAACTATATGAAATAGACCTCGGGCATAATGTAGATTACGGATTTAGAAGTAAACCACCACACCAGACAGCCCGCACTAGATTTAAAAATAAACCACCTGAGGGCTTAATTTAATAAATACGGTAATTGCGTTTTATGCATTACATATAATCATATGAATCATAATTGCAAGTTAAATGTCGCATATAGCATCTTTTACACATAACCACCACAATCACATAACACAGGCCTTCTATTACATAACTATATATTTTTCAAAATTATGATAATATATCTTGTCAATGCTTTGTGTTTTAGCACGGTTATTATGAAATGTACCTGTAAACGTTTGATAGATTTTAAGTTTCCATCCTTCTGCTGAGATCGTTCTTTGGCTTGTTATCTAGGCTGGTGTTAGCAAATTATTGGCTTGAGTTTAGCAGTTTCGCCTGAGTTGTGGCGTAAGGGGTGTATTGACACCATACAAAAAGCTCGAGTAAAAATAAATAAATTAAAACATGGGAATGAGACTTTTTCCCCTAAGTCATCAATATCTACAGAATAATATATAACATTGCAATTAATTCGGTGCAGTATATGGATGAGTTTAATATTTGACCCCAAATTGAATGGAGATAGCTTTAATGGCTGATGAAATGAAAGCAATGCAAGAACATTCACTTTGTGCAAACCACCACCGAAAATAATTGAGTCCTTTTAGTCAGGTGGACCCAAGACCCAAGTCTCGTATAATATTTTTAATTGCAGCTGATAAATCGAATTACTTTTACTGCCTAGATTACTAATCCATTTTCCAATAGATACCACAATGATAAAAATCGTGACTGACATAAATAACACCTGCTTAGCCATTAATAGTATAATTAATCGTAGGAGAGGTCGTTCAGAGCTACTTTTACCGCTTATTACAGCTTCGTATTTGCTTAAATACGTATAAATATCCTGATCTATAGTACAGTAATAAAACTGTCCCATTTGTAGAAAATTGTTGACTATTGATACTGGTTTGTACTGCTGTTGCAACTATCTCATTTTAATCGCCTTTTGGGCTCAGTGGTCTCCTGGTCTCCCCTATCATCAGCAAAAACCATAAAGGCCAACAAAACTTTTGAACTCAGTGGGGCATTGCCTAAGAAAAAGAAAATGAATAGGGAAAGTTTACAGTGATTTCACTAAGCTGGGTCATCTATAGAATCTATGCAACATAACAGGCTTTGGAGTCATAAGATAAAAGCCATAATCTGATTCGAGCATATAAGCCAATTAAACTCTTGCGTCATAGCCTGCATATGTACGAGATTTAAATGCAGCATTTTCTAATAATCACGAATATGTTGTTGCCACTGCACACTAAGGCTCTTCCACCTCCCAATGGGATTCATTTAAAAATACATTCTTTCCAATTAAGAATGTAGAAAAACGTCGGTTGGTTTAAAATCTGCGTTTGGAACTGTCAGTTAAGGATAAAATGCACACAACCCATTACCAGGGAGCGGATAGGTAGGACCTAAAAACGGTCAAAATAGGTAGGTAAATAGGACCTAAATTTTGCCAAAATAGGTGAGAAAATAGGACCTAAAATTCGCAGAAATAGGCTGTTTTTATT